>CM076396.1:27144621-27257121 GCA_038363315.1 Mugilogobius chulae
CTGCTGCAGTCAATTTACCACAACTTGGCAGACCAAACGACAACTCTTGCAGATCAAACTACCACAACAGCTGCAGGTCAAACTACTACAACAGCTGCAGGTCAAACTACTACAACAGCTGTAAGTCAAATTACCACAACAGCTGCAAGCCAAACTACAACTCCTGCAGGCCAGATTACCACAACAGCTGCAGGTCAAACTATTACAACAGCTGCAGGCCAAACTACCACAACAGATGCAAGCCAAACTACACTCTTGCAGGCCAAACTACCACAACAGCTGCAGGTCAAACTACTACAACAACAGCTGCAGGCCAAACTACCACAACAGCTGCGGGTCAAACTACAACTCTTGCAGGCCAAACTACCACAACAGCTGCAGGTCAAACTACTACAACAGCGCTCAGGTCAAATTACCACAACAGCTGCGGGCCAAACTACAACTCCTGCAGGCCAGACTACCACAACAGCTGCAGGTCAAACTACCACAACTTTGGCAGGCCAAACTACAACTCTTGCAGGCCAGACTACCACAACAGTTGCAGGCCAAACTACTACAACAGTTGCAGGCCAAACTACAACTCTTGCAGGCCAAACTACCACAACAGCTGCAGTACCACAACAGCTGCAGGCCAAACTACCACAACAGCAGTCAAACTACCACAACAGCTGCAGGCCAAACTACAACTCTTGCAGGCCAAACTACCACCACTTCCACAGCCCAAACTGCCACATCTCCAACTACTACAACCACAACCGCTCCAACATCTACGACCACAACCGCTCCACAACTACGACCACAACCACTCCAACATCTACAACCACAACCGCTCCAACAACTACGACCACAACCGCTCCAACAACAACAACAACATCAGCTGCTTCAACAACTACAACTACACCTCCAACAACTACTACAACTGCGGCACCAACCACAACCACTGCTGCAACCACTATAACTACAACTACTACAACCACCAGTGCGGCCTATTTCCCTCGACTGGATTTACTCCATTTGTTGCTGGGACTGATTGCAGTTTGTCTCCTTTAAATGAGTGCACACACTTAATAATAAATGTTTAATTCTAATATAGTTAATCTAATTTTACTTCATGTAAAACTTTACATAAGCCGATAATTCTGTGAAATTCAGTTAAATGTAGTTCTCTTTATGGTCAAAATGAAGTATTGTTTTGCTATTTGTTTATTGTGAAGGGTTGGCAGGAAGTAACTACTATTTATTGAATGTTGACATTGAATGTAACTTATTTATATAATGTAAAGTTGCTTGTAAATTATGAATAATAAACAATAAATACCTTATATAATCTTATGTGACCTGTGTTATGACTTTTTCAATGCATTGAGTTCTGTTTGTATGAGTCAAATGTTATTTCAGTGAGAGGGAGGGCATCTAATATGTATTTTGTTTAAATGCAGTTATTTTTTTATATACATAAAGTTAATGGGTCTGGATGTAGAAAGTACAAAGTTATTAAAGATGGGGTGATTTTTCCACTGCATGATTTAAATTTTAAACTTCAACTTCCTCTCGTAACTTCCTTCTACACATGGGTAATATCAACATGTATTCAATTTTGGTTGCAATTATGACCTAAAATACTTCTTATAAAGAGAAAAGTGAAAGTTGGTGTGGACCCCCCAAGCACAGCCAATCAGAACGCAGCATTCGACTGTCGTGCAAATTCAAATTCTTTATTATTCAATTCAAACAGTACAGTGGTCTCAGGTTTTCACAAAGTGCTACAATTACCATTTGCCTTTTAGTGAAAAGCACAAAGGTTAATAATTTATAACTTTGTATAACTTTATCAAAGACATTTAGTTCATATCCCATGTAAGAAGATAACGTTCAGTCCGAGTGAAGCTAATCTCAAACTTGCTGTGCTCAATGTCAGATCTTTATGTAACAATCATTTTTAATGAATCATTTTATATCTTCTTATAGTCTTGACTTTATGTTGTTAACAGAAACATGGCTTGACAAAAACACAGGAAATGCAGTTCTAGTGGAAACAGCTACACCAAACTATAAATTTGAATCTGAAGAAAGAGAAGGCAAAACGGGTGGGGGAGTTTTATTGATGATTTTACTGAAATGCTTTCAGTCATATGCACAAACTTTGATGGTTTAGTTATTACAGGTGATCTGAATGTTCATATCGATAATGTTAATGACAGAAATACAAAAGAGCTCAATGCCATCTTTGAAATTTTTGGTTGAAACTACTTCAACAGCTGCAGGTCAAACTTCAACAGCTGCAGGTCAAACTACTACAACTATTGCAGGTCAAACTACAACAGCTGCAGGTCAAACTACAACTTCTTCAAGTCAATCTAACACAACAGCTGCAGGCCAAACTACTACAACAGCTGCAGGTCAAACTACGACAACAGCTAAAGGCCAAACTACAACTCTTGCAGGCCAAACTACCACAACTGCTGCAGGACAAACAACCACCACTTCTGCAGGCCAAACTACCCCACTTGCAGGCCAAACTACCACAATTGTAGCAACTATTGCAGGCCAAACAGGTCAAATTACCACAACAGCTGCAAGCCAAACTACAACTCTTGCAGGCCAGACTACCACAACAGCTGCAGGTCAAACTACCACAACTTCGACAGTGGTAGTTTGGCACTTTGAATTGCTTTGTGTATGAATTGTGCTATACAATAAATTTGCCTTGCTTGCCATAGTAGCTATTGCTGGGTTTCAGATTCTAGAATTCTTGTCAGTTAAAATCCAGATTGGGGGCAATAGGCAGTTTTTCCTATTAATAACATTGGACTTTGCCATGGAATATTTCAAAAAGTATTTAATACATTTAAAAAGTGATGATTTTTGGGGTGACTAGACCCAATAAACTTTTGCATTGCAAAAATAAACTGCGTTTAAATAAACTTCATTTTACCTGCCCCCAGTCTGATTGAAATAACATTGGACTGTAGAATGTTGTGATGTCATCTGAAACCCAGCAATAGCTACCACAAAATGTGTCAAAAAAAATACATGGACAAATACGAAAAAAAATATTACATGCATGGTGGATTTCTGCAGAATCAATGAGCGAAGCAAAAAATGATTTTAATGCTAAGTGAGTGAAGTTAGATTTTGGTCGAAATGACAGGCGACCAATCAGCTCCTTTGTTTCATCTGTGTCACCCAAATAAACTAATCTGATTGGACGGTTTGTTGGGGAGTTGATCTGAAACGCAGACCCACTTTTTTGCCCTGGATCCATCCCAGTTGTGTACATTTGCATTTTGATGACATATGTGGAGAGATTTTGTTTTACAACTTAATTACTTTCTGTATTTAGCAACTTTTATTTACCAATTGCAACTTAACTGCTTTGAAATTATGATAAATAATCACCTCAAGGACTGTCACACCAAACTAAGTCATAAATAGAAAAATGTGATTATCATGTCATGTTGACTTTAACAAACTTGTTGCTCTTTTTTGACAGTATTAAGCGATCATCTATTACAATTTGACGCATCATATGGAGGTTGCACTGCTTGCCTTGCAGACTTTAGAAAGAGAATTTGCTTTGGATTCACAGTCTGAGATTAAGATGTGGTGTTACATATTCAGACCGTGGTCACATTCAGAGCTGGGCCACCTGCTGCTCCTGCCCTACAAACGATCCCCACTGTCCGAGACACAACAGGGAACAAGTCCAAGTCAAAGTATGAGCAATAATAAGACTGTACAGCAGATTCACTTCATCCACAAATGTTATGTGTATGGGTGGGATTGGCAGCCGCTCTAGTTCCAGCAGAGATGACAAAAGAACTGAAGTGTTAAGTTTAGTTACAGAAGGACTCCAAAGCAGACTCGTAGAGCAAAGCTTAAGTTTTTATTTAACAAAAATCTCTCCACCCTGGAGGCTTGGCTTGGTCCTGTGGGTGGGCTCCGAGCAGGCGGCCGGTCAGGTAAGTAGACGAACAATCTGACGATGGCCCTTTCCCATACGGCTTGTCACTCCCCAATCGGAGTCAGTGCCGAATTGGAGTCAATCATGCTAGTTGTTAGCTTGACTATATTTTCATTGTTTAAACTGCCATAAACGGCTAAAAACGTTATTTGTCAGTTGTAACCTTAGATCGCCAATTATATGAGATTAAAAAACGTCCGTTAAGAAAGTTTAATAATGTCTATTTTTGTAAAACGCACGTAAAATCTCGTACTTTCTACACTCATAAAAAACGTTACATTTAACACTAACGTTGGTGACCTCGGAGGTTCTCTGCTCCGAGCAGTTTGCGTAAGTTTATCAACAGTTAAATATTGTGTTTTCACAAACGTTAAGCTCATTTGTAACCTAAAATAAACATATTTAAAAAGTAAATGATAAATGTAGCATATTCTATGTTGTTTGTCCTCGTAGGTGTTGCCGTAGTTGAACACTAACGTGTATGCGCCTGCGCAGAAGCTTCTGGGCATGCGCACATCAACTTTTGACTCAAATTCGGCACTGACTCCGATTGGGGAGTTACACGGCTCCCTACTCACTTCCCTACACCCTAAACACTAAGATTTGCGCGCTCCTGTGAGGTAAGTGTGTCTGAAATGCACAAAAGGAGAGTAAGTAGGGGACAGTCAGACACTTCACAGCGAGTGAGCAGCAGGTGCTCACTAAACAGGTGTGTGTAACACTGAGAACAGCCCCACGGCATGCCCACATGAGATTAGTTCCAGCTTTTTATAAAAGTTTAAAGATGTTTAATTAAGCATTTAATTTCTGTCACTAATCATTTTAAAATGAATGAAGAAAATATACTGATGCACATTTAGCTTTTATTTGTCCTAAAATTTTTAATTATCTTGTAAACTAAAAAAAAAAAGAGGTTGAAGTAATTTGCACCTCTCAGACACATATTACAATATGATATAAAAATGAAATCAGGACAGAAAGTACCTTTGATATTGTGACTCACAGGGCAGAGCTTTCACTGTAAACACTTGTGTCTCATTTGTTTGTAATGATGATAAACTATTCAAGAAAAATGGAACTGGTGAGAAGAAGAATATTTGGGAATGTTGAGGGAAGTTTATATTACATTTTTTGTCACAGTCAAAATCAACACTAAACAAGACAAACACTAAAAGTGGCCAGTAGGTGGTGATGACGCTGCTTTCAGAGTCCCAAAGGACAATAAAAGAAGAAGTTTAAGAGAGTGAAGTGTGTCTGAAATCACAGGAATGAAGGGAACTAAGGAGTGTCCCTCACAGAAGTGGAGTGTGTAGTTCTTAGAGAGAGGGAGTAGGGACTGGTTTGGGAAAGGGCCGATGAGTAGAGATGAGTATTGCAGTGATGAGGGAACTGGAGACAGCTGTGCCTGCTTGGAAACCACACCCAACAGGAACCAAGACTGCAAACAAAAACAGAGAGAACACAAGAGGGAGCCAAACGAGACCATAACATGAAGTTCACTACACAAGTAGAAGTACAGTTACTTGTGTAAAAAAACGACTCTGGTAAAAGTCTAAGTCCTGCTGAAACTGCTCTACTTGAGTACAAGTACAAAGGTAAACGTGTGTACATTTACTTAAGCAATAAAAAAGTACACTCTAACTCCCTGTTAAAACTACTAGAATACTATACATTTGGCAGATTATTTCACATGTTTCATGCGTTTCTGGTTGCTTCAAGAGAGAAATTTGCCAATGAGGTGAGTAAAAATATCTTACTTCATTGGCAAATACTTGGACTTAAAAAAAGAAAAAAAGAAATTGAAACAAGGCAGAAAACACATTATTTGAACATTTAAAGGAACCGTATGTAAGATGCACAACTAGTGGTTTTAGAAAGGTATAACAATCACAAATGAACATGGGTTGCCAGATTGTGAAATGGCTCATACATTGAAGATAGGAAGCTACTGATTACTGATTCAAAATTAACTTCAGCTTCTAAGAAACCAAACTGGCAACCCAAATGAGAGAGTCATGTGAGGCTTATTCTGCTTTATGATTGGATAATAAATGTAAACATCAACAAAGGGACATCATGTCCATTGCTTTTTTAATTAAGAATAACTCAGAATTACATTGACTTTCAGTAAAAACATGTTGACCTTGTATCTGTGGACACATATATGTCATGTTTATGAAATCTGAAATCAAAATCTTACATACGGTTCCTTTAATAATAAAAGAGAAAAAATATATACAGTATATGTATATATAAACATCTGTACATTTATGCATACATACACACATATACATATTTACATATATACACATACGCATAACTGCGATACTTAAAACCACATATAAAACTTTTAGCAGAAATTTTGCAAATATTTACATAACATTAATGTTCAAAAGGAGTAGGAGGAAGCATAGCTTATTAAATCCTACCCCCATTTTACCTGCAATAATAGTACGATATTACAATTTCATCTGCTTCTTCACTCTGCTCAGAAATAAAAATAAAAGTCAAAATGCAACCAATTTCATGACATAAACAAGGATCATAAGTAAGGTAAGGTAATGGTAAGGTAATGTTTATTAAGGACAATGTACAATTACATTAAGCTCAATGGCAGAGATGCTTGTACCAGATTGTAGCTTACAGCTCATTTCCATCTGTAGTCCTGGGCAGGGGAGGCACATTGGACATGTTTTTAGTTGTAGGAGGAAACCAGAGTACCCAGAGGAAACCTACGCAGACACGGGGAGAACATGCAAACTCCACATAGAAAGGCCCGGGCGGCCTGGGAGTCGAACCCAGGACCTTCTTGATATGAGGCCAGAGCACTAACCGCTGCGCCACCATGTCACTACAATAAACTTTCAAGATTATATAATTCCAAAAGATGCTGTTTGTACATTTTTTTTTAATTGAATAAAATTCGCACATTTCTTAAGCTTGTCTCCAAGTCCATTCCATAAACTTACTCCACTTACAGATCTGCTCATCTGTCCAACTGTTGTTCTAACTTTTACTTTTTTTTAATTTAACTCATTTCTTAGATCATAACCTCCTTCTCTGTCTTTGAATATATAAAGAATGTTCTCTGGGAGTGAGTTGTTTCGAACCTTATACATACTGTAATTATTGCTGTTTTCAATTTTACTAGATCAATTAATTTTAAAACTTTTGCTTTTAAAAACAACGGATTAGTGTGTTCTCTAAATTTGACATTATATACCACTCTTATGGCTCGGTTTTGTAATATAGTAAGGGGCTTTAAAGTGGTTTTGTATGTATTTCCCCATATTTCAACTCAGTAATCCAGGTATGGTAAAACTAAAGAGGATTATAAAGTCAACAGACAATTACAGTCCAATATGTTCTTTGTTTTTCCTCATAAATGCTATGTTTTTAGATATTTTTGACGCTATTTACTGAAGTTCACATGTGGTTTCCAGCAGATTTTATGGTCTATAATCACAGCAAGAACCTTATGTTCATAGGTTTGTTCAATACAAATTTTATTTATAAACAATTTAAATTTGGTTTAATTTTCTGATTTCCAAACCAAATAACTTTAGTTTTATTTAAATTTTGTGACAATTTGTTTTGCTCAAACCAGTTTTTCAATTTATTCATTTCTGTTGTGATTGTTCCCAAAATCTGCTCTAACGTTTTGCCTGTGCATAAAATTGTGGTGTCATCTGCGAACAAGAAAAATTGTAATTCATTTGATATATTGCAAATATCATTTATATACAACATAAATAATATTGGCCCTAATACTGAGCCTTGTGGGACTCCACAGTTTATGCTCAGAAACGATGACCTATACTCTCCAATTTCTACAAATTGCTGTCTGCCTTGTTTCACCCAGTTGGAAACATTGCCTCTTACGCCATATCGTTCTAGTTTTAATATTAATATTTCATGATCAATGGTATCAAATGCTTTTTTAAGTCGACAAATATACCAGCTACACAGTGTTTTGAATCTAGAGATTTTGTTATTTCTTCTGTTAGTTCAATCAAAGCAAGTGAGGTAGATCTTTCAGTTCTAAATCCGTATTGGCTGTCATTGAGTAATTTATTATTTTCAATACATTTCAGGTCTTTTAGCAAATAATTTTTCAAGAATTTTTGAGAACTGTGAAAGTAATGATATAGGCCTATAAATTGTAAATGCCATTTTCATATTATTGGGAAACGTACCAATTTCAAAAGACAAATTACATATATGTGTTAATGGTTTTGCTATCGTTTAATAACATTTTTGACAATAAACATGTCTATATTGTTCCAGTCAGATGATGTTTTATTTTTCCATTTGTTAACTACTTCTGATAATTCTGTTTCATCTACTGGTTGAAGAAACGTTGAGCTTGAATGCCATTGTCCAACATTTTCAGGATCAGATAAAGTGATTTTTTTCTGCCAACTCGGGCCCTACTTTCACAAAGTAATTGTTTAAACTGTTAACAATATCTGGCATCTCAGTTATAGTCTTATCATGGTCTAAAAAGTATTCAGGATAGTCCTCTTTCTTAGATTTGCTTGAACCTCTAATGATCTCATTGAGCACATTCCAAGTCCCCTTCATGTTATTTTATTACTCAAGAATCTCTTTATAGATTTTTTTTTCACATGTTCTCATGATATTTGTGAACTTGTTTTTGTATATTTTGTATTTACTTTCATTTTCCTTTGATGGGTTTGTTATATAGTTTTTGTATAACTGATTTATCTTTCGGCATGCATTCTTTAAACTATTTGTTATCCATGGTTTATGCTCTTTTGTATTGTTACTTTTATACCTTTTAATTGGACAGTTCTTATCATATAAATTCATAAATATTTCTACAAATATATTGTATACCTTATTAACATCATCTTGCTGACAAACTATATTCCAATTTTGCCTAGAAAGATAATTTTTAAACTCATCTGTTGATTCTTGCTTTCTTATCCTTTTACTTGTATATAAAGTTGTCTTTTTTTGGTTTCTATATTTACAGTTATACACAATTAAAACTGGTAAGTGATCACTTATGTCAGTATAAAAAAGCCCACTTTAGATACCATTATCCATTACATTTGTAAAAATATTATCTATTAATGTAGCACTGTGGGAAGTAATTCGACTAGGTTTTGAAATTTTAGGGAAAAGTCCCAGACTGTACATCGATGTAATAAATTCTCCTGTCATTTGATGCTTTTGTGTATGCAACAGATTAATATTGAAATCCCCACAGAGGAAGAGTGGTTTATTCCGGTTTAATGAAAATGTTAATTCCATCCATTCAGTGAATTTTTGAACATTTGATCCTGGCGACCTATAAATACAACTTACAATTATGTTTTTGAATTTCAATTGTTATGCATTCACATAAACCATCAACAGTCATTCTATCTATTACTTTATAGGAAACATTTTTATTCACATATATAGCCACATAACCACCATTTTTTCCTATTCTGTTCTTGTAATTTAGCTCATAACCATTGATTTCAAAATCTATCCCTTTCTCTAACTTAATCCACGTTTCAGAATTAACTATAATGTTAAATGGTATTGAACGATTTCAAAAAGTCATTTATATTATTAAAGTTAGTGTACAAACTTCTACTATTAATATGTATAATTGAAAAACCCTGATTTTTTGTAACTTTAGACTGAAATGTGTCATTTGTATAATTTCACATTAAGGTTTTAAGCTATTTTAACCAATTTAGAAATCCTTTTTTGTGTGCAGTACATTAAAAGTGGAGTGTAAGATAGACTATACAGTAAATTTATGTTCATTTTTCAGATTTTTATCACTAATAAATATAATTTTTAAAAATTATAAAGTTTGGGCGATTTTCACTTGTTAATTTGTTCACAAAGCTCTGATATAAGGCAGAGCAGGTCTGACCTGGTTTTAATGGGAATAACAACTGTTCATGGGTTTATAAAGTAACTTTTAAATGTAGTGAGTTCAAAGTACAGATACTTCTTGAAAAATGTAAAAAAGTCACCAGATTTTGTAATAGAGGTTA
This sequence comes from Mugilogobius chulae, assembly GCA_038363315.1. Taxonomy (NCBI): domain Eukaryota; kingdom Metazoa; phylum Chordata; class Actinopteri; order Gobiiformes; family Gobiidae; genus Mugilogobius; species Mugilogobius chulae. The sequence goes on from CM076396.1 coordinate 27,154,609, forward strand.
TGCAGGTGACCTCACAGCATTCTAAATGTTCATGCTGAGTGGCAAGGATGCATTAGAGTCAATGGAGAGAAAGGACATTTTCTCTTGTAAGAGTTCAATAAACAGCTAAAACTGAAAAAATACACTACAGTTTGATAAGAAATTCAACCCACAACAAGTCTACTGAGCAATTGGTTTTGTAACTGACATGTAAAAAGAGAAAATCAAGTCAACAGTTGTAGCAAAGCAGATAAACTTTAGCTTCTCACATTTATCAGACATTGAAATCACACACAATTAAACTTATTACCTTTTTCTTCTTAAAAAATAAGTTTTTGAGTCCATTTGTTGCAGTCAAAATGTCCTAAATCATCAACTGTTTGTAGCAGACAAGCTTGTAGCAGACAAGCCGTTGCCATGACAACAAAGAAATACATTGAAGAAATGCCACTCATTCTAAAGTTGCTAAGCATTTTTGGAATAAAATTAAGTCACCTGCATAACCTCTATACTCAAGTAAAGTACAGATACTCAAGAAAACTAGTACAGTACTTGAGTAAAGATACGTACTGCTTTGCCATTTTTGAGTTCCAGTCATCGAGATAAAACATGTTCAACGTTAATGTGACAGATCAGACGACATTTTTAGTAAAACATAGTAAATGAACATGATTATATTTTAAGCATTCACTATTTCACAATCAACATTTGCCTGTTTTCATCCAATTCAGCTATTTTGACAGATTACAAGTAATTCCACAACTTATTTAAGAACCAGGTTGTAAAAAGAACAAACAAGATTTTACAAACCTGGTAATACTTTTATTTTGTTAATCAACTTGTGTCTAAATTGTCTTTGCGTTTTTAACACATGTTTTTAAGTTTCATTTGTCAATTTCTTCCTAGTTTGCAATTTTTCAGCTGTAAAACTATGATAACCATTTGAACAATCAAACGTGCTAATCTGTGATGGATTATAAATCAGTTCTATCCCTCATTCATCAGAGAAGCACTTAAAGGGAACCCTGACTATGAAGATAAATATGGCTAAAATGCTAGTACAGGTCATGGTTACTAAAATAAATTACAAACAAATATATAACTGCTTACTGTTTTTTATAAAATTGTCATTGTTTATGTTGTTTTAAAGCCACTGGGAGCCGCCATTTTGGTTGATGACATGAAATAGTGTTTCCATGGTGACTCCCACAATTTTATCTGTGAACAGTTCCACAAAAACACCACTGACAGTGTTCAGTTCTTGCCTCTTCCTCTTGATTATCTTCAGTTTTACTAGATTCAACATAATTGTTCTGTATTTGGCCAAACTCCGGCTCAAACTGAGAAGGTTTAACTGAGGAATTCATGTTGCTTAGTTACCAGCTGACGCCTGTTACCTTGACAACAATATTTTATGTCACAACCACAACAAAATGACAGCCTCAATGTAATTTCTTTAAAACACTATTTTAATAAAACTACAAATACTTAAGTGATGATATTACTAGTGTTTTACGGTAAACATGTGATTATATCCAGGGTTCGCTTTAAAGCTTTTTCTCTTAAGTTGAACAATACGGTAGCAGCTGAAACAATATCGTTTCTTGACACAATCTGAATGGTTGGCTTCACCGGCGAAACACGTTAAGGCAAAGGCCTCGTGGTGTGTAAAGAGTAAAGCTCCTGTAAACCTGCCATTAGTCATAGAAAAGTGACATCACTTAATCCTGTCGCAAAAACGCACTGGGCTGTGGCCGTTTCTATGTCGTTTTGTCCAACTGTCATTATTATGTCATTAAAGATTAAATCTAAGCCTTTCTTTTGCCTCTTTACACGACTTCACTGCTCTACTCTCTGCTGTGATTCAAACAACTTTAGTCCTGAAAATAAATGAACAAACAATACGTACGCAAAGACTAGGATATCAAGATCATTAGGTTAATCAGCAATCGTGGCCATTTTAGAAGTTAAATTTAATTCTTATAGTCACTCTGGACAAAATATCAGTTACAGTTTTGGCAACAGCTGAGTTTATAGACAAAATACGTATATTTGGCACATATGAACCTATTTCATGTTATTTCACAAACATAAATGTTGTTAATTTGTACTGAAAAGTACATTTTCAGTACAAATTGATTTAAAAATTCTAATATGGGTGGGACGACAGGAGTAGATTGTCGTTGTGTCCTTGGGCAAGACACTTAACTCACATTGCCTCAGTGTCTGCGTACACTGGGTGAGTGGATGCTAGATTGTAAAGCGCTTTGAGTGCCTGGAAAGGTAGAAAAACACTATATAAATAGACCATTTACCATTTTAATATTGGTAACAGCAGGAGGTCAAATAACAAAAAACGAAGCCCAAACATTATAGTAATAAAACATAAATTAAAATTGTCCTTTCTATTTTAAGGCAAAATTATGTATTTCAATCTTTACACATTTAAAAAATGTAGAGGCAAAGTTAAAGTCCATATGACAGATTTCTACAAATTTCCAATTTTAATTTATTTTAGTAGATTAACACTAGTAGTAAATATAAATGTTAGTTTTACATAAATCAAGAACAAGTTTGTGAAGAAAAGTTTGAAAATATGTTGAAAATACCAGGAAGTAGAGCAGAGTTCTAAACTGATGACATCACACTAAGGAAACAAAAATATTTTCAATTTTCTCACGATGGACATATTTTAATGACTTTATAAACATACATTTAACAAATTGAGTGTGTTGTTATGTATTTAATGTCTCAAGAAGTGAAAACCTGTTACATTAGAAGAGTTTTGGCCCAATTTATGACGTGGTTGCTAAGCAACTCCCTAGCGTGATGTCATCATCTATGACCAGGAAGTACATTTTTAACCTTGAAAAATGGCTAAACTGGGATGAACTTTGCAAAATGTTTAATGAAATCTTGAATGTAATGGTTTTAGTGAAATGATTGGTTCAACCTGTCAGAGGCACTTTAAGCAGAATTAAAACAAATGTTTTTAGTCACATTATCATTTTTTTTCAAAATTTGATTTCAGAAAAGTCGGTCACAAACTTGAGGAAAAGTGAAATGAAGTTCATCATAATTGTGAATAATTGATATTGTGACATCCCTAGAAAACATATGAAAGCCTTTTTAATTACAGATAAAAGAGGTAATTATGGTGCATAGTTTACTTGACACCTGACTTACCTCCTCGTCCTAAAAATGTGGGAGAGTGACTTAAAGGAAGTAATGTGAGTTATAAAACAGAATCCAAATGTAAAGACAATTTACGCAAAATGCAGATTATCTTTCGTATAGTGCTGTCAAATTAGTGCATTAATTGAGATGAATTAATTACAGGCATATTAATCGAGTTAATGTTTTTAATCGCATTAATTTATTTGGAAATGTTTAACTTCATTGTTTCCATCTGTGAGTTACAAAGTGACATAAGGGTTGTTCAACTTGACAACTTAGCAACAAAAGACTTCCTAAAGTCTTCATTTTTTGCAAAATATTAATATTTCCATCTGCAACTATATTAATAATATAATAATTAAATTGGATAAAAACAAAACAAAAACACTTACGTTGAGTGTTTTTTCAGCATTTTTAGGTGAGATTAAAAATAGAATAATTAGATTAATTAAATACAGATCATAATTAATTAATCTCTTCAATTTTTTAATCGCTTGACAGCACTACTTTCATAAATCATAATGTCGGTCTTATTTATGTGGATATTGGCCCAGATTTACAATGCAGTTGCTAGGTAACAATTGTGAAACAATCACCTCTACGTATGTCATATTTACTGAACAAATTATAAACCTTATTCAAACAAACAAAATGTTTAGTCAAATTTAGGTCAAGACCGACCCAGAAACGTTGCCAGTTTGACTTGAAACTTGTTCAAACTTGTCAGAGTTTAATTTAGTCACAGCAAGATAATTGTAGTTTTCAACAGTGTATGCTAAGTATAATTACCACGTATTAAAAAGTGAAAGATTATTCATGGTTTTGTTTAGCTTAAATGCTCATTAAAATTACAGAGTATAAACTGAACTAGGTCAGAAATGGCAAGTATATTTCCTCAATACTGTATTCAAGGTGTTTATTAACTCTTTCCCTGCCAATGACGATAATTGTCGTCATAACGAACCCAACCGTAGCCTGCCAATGACGACAATTGTCGTCATAAGCTTTTTATTATATGCGGCGATAGAGGGTTCTCTGACGCACGTGTCCGGTGCATCAGCATTTAGCAATCATGTTGCACTTTCATATATTCACCACCGGAGGGCAGTATCGCATTAGCACAAGGCCGCAGAGGAAAGCCCAGGACCCCGGATGCACGTCTTTCCTGTTTACTTTATGCAGCGCAGTCGGCTGTGTTTACGTGATCATCTGCCTCTAAGGATCGGCTTTCTTTTCAAACGGATTACAGGCAACACATCTTAGACTAAAAACATTGTTGAGTAAGTTTAGAGCAGATATTTGATCTTTAAAATGAAGAAAAGACGATCCTACTGGACTAGGATTCTGAGGAGAACAACTCATGCAGCGAGTCTGGAAGAGAAAAACTAAACTTTCTCCTCTGTGAGCGATCCAAAAGTGTCAGAGTAAGTAAAACTACTGTATTTCTTCATGTTTGAAGGGTTAAATATAATCGTTGCCCTGTGAAAGTGTCTGAATCTATAGAATTTGCATCAGAAAGTAGAAGTAGTACTGTGATGCCTCCTCGTTTGTAACACAGCTTTTGTTGGTTTAAAGATGAAAAAGACACTCGTCCTCATTGTTTTAATCACGTGAAGCTTGTATTTTTATCCTAAATACATTATTTCATTGTACTGGCTAATATTCTTTCACCAAAAAGTTGAACAGACAAAAATAACAATGACATGAAGTTTGATTTAGAAAAAGGCCGTTATCTCAAAAGTTTCTCGTCAAACGCTGAAATCTAATGAAAACAATACATTTCAAATGTCTATAAAAAGAGAACGGAATAATGTAGAATAACATTTATTTTTTTAAATGAAAGTAGACACTTGTAGGTCTCATTTGATGTACAACATGTCATAATTCCGGTTGCACAAGGTTTTTTGTGGAGCTGTGAATATTGCTTAAAATTAGCAAAAAGTCCTGGCGGGGAAGGAGGGTCAAAGTCACAATAGGGCTGGCAGTGAAAGAGTTAAGTAACTGTAGTTTTTTTAGTATTAAAATCTGGTGACTTTTAACTTGTGAGTCTTATGTTTCAAGAAAGTTGTGTATTTTCTACTCCCTACAGTTTTTTATTCTCTTTTAAAGCCAGCTCACACCCGCTGTGCTGATATCAATGCTTTTTCCAGTTCCAGAGTTAAACAGCTCCAAACGTCTCTAACAAACATCTCGTCACTACACTGACGCTAAACAGAGTGGTTAGAGCTCTGGCTTCCCAACAAGGAGGTTGTGGGTTCAACTCAAGTCAACATCTCACGATCTCTCTGGGTGGAGTTTCCATGTTCTGCCCCTGTCACCGTGTCTTCCTCCATAAACATGCATGTTAAAGTTAATTGGGCATCACTGTACATTTCTGTGAGTGAGTGAGTGAGTGAGTGAGAGAGTGAAAGGCTGTCTGTCCCTGATCCTGCGACGAGTTGGCCACTGTCCATGGTGTTTCCTGCCTAAGGCCCAAAGCCACACCGAACGAGAACAAGTGATAGACATGAATGAATGTATTTACAATGCAGTATTTTTACTTTTACCAGTTTTTCAGACAAGTAACCATTTCTTTTACCTTTCACTGTAAGTTTCTTGGGATGAAAAATTAAATACATAATCCCGTTGAAATAAAAAGCTAAAACATTAGTTTGGGGGTTTTCTTATTTGTTTTTGTTTGGTCCAACTTGGTTTTCTTTAATATACAACATCTTAAATGGACTATACAAATTTTTTTTGCAACAATATAACTCGAAAACAATTTCCCCCTAGCACTGATATGTTGTTATTGTATCTATTCAGGAGGAAATTAGTCCGCACAGTCCTGTCTATGTCTAATAAAATTCTGTTTGTGTCCAACTTTTTCTGTTGTTGTTTTTAGCATTGTGGCTATCTGTTGCTAGCATGGAGACTCACCTCACCGCTAACAGATGTGAAAAAACATTAAAATACATCATGATGAACAATTCTGAAGCACAGAATGCATTAGATAAGTGAGCAAATCATGTAGCCTGAAGAAAGAAGATTAAAATGAACTATTTCAGTTTGTTTACATTTTTAAGGACGCAAACATCAGGTACAGTCCCTTTAATGCTATACTGTAGAACAGGGCTATTCAAATATCGGCCCGCGGGCCGAAGCAATATGATGTGGCCCACCTTGGTAAGATGGGCCATAGACTGGGCCACATTGTAAAGAAGCCAGGGAAACACTCTGTATCTGATTTACAATGAACAGTGGGGGATACAGCAACATAATGCTTTGAAATAAAGACTGGCCCATCATAATAAAGTGGGCCAGGGACTGGGCCACATTTCATGATTAGATCTGGTTTTCAACTTCATCAGCTAAAATTCCACAGATATTTGTTTTGTTTACTTTTGTTCTGGTTCACAAATTGTTCTCTGGCCTGTCCCAAATTGAGGTTCACCCTGAAGTAGCAAATATGTAGACCTAGAGTCATAGAGTTGGATTTACTGTAGGTTTAGTCTAGTCCTTTATCTGTTGTTCTGGTTTGCTCACGTTCTAGTTGTCATTTATCTCTGCTAGTGTAATCCTGTTATATGACAGAGCAATTTAGACTTATTTTCAATTTACTAAACATAAGTTCTTGGTGCAGTTTTGTTATTCGGCCCATAGTCCATAGTCCTCTGTCCACTGTAAAATATAATTGAATATATATTTACAGTAGAGCAATAAAAACAGACGCAGCATTAGTTATTATCACTATAGAAACAACTCTGATCTTGGGCACAATCTTGCGTCAAAAACTGCGATGTATTGTGCAACTGCCCGGCCCACAAGCTGTGGTCCTCGATAAAATCGGACCCTCTCATCATTGTTCTCCCCCCTGCTGTAGAACAATGACGCCAAATATGGGGCCCGCGGGCTAAATTCGGCTTTATGTTGGCCCGTGAACAGATATATTTAAGTTAAAAAGACTGTCAAAGTACAGCAAATCAAGTTTATTTCTTAAAACATGTTACTAAAATACAATTTCATCATTATTCTGTTGCAAATAAACATTTTAGATGCAACATTAAAATATATTTGGCCCTTGGTGTGCTGCAAAATCATTCATACGGCCCTTTGAGGAAAAAAAAATGTATTCCTTTTGGCCAGCTGGGGGAAAAGTTTGGGCAATCCTGCTGTTGAAAATATAGCTAAAAGAACAAGATTTCCATAAAAGAAGCAAGAGGAGTCTTTTCTAGGACAGTGGTTCCAAAAGTGAGGGTTGGCGAGAAGTACATTTTGAGGGTCGCAAGATGATTTCAAAATGTAATTTTAAATGTATAACTTTGGCTCAAAAAATCTCATATCGGCCCAACCCTATTTTCTCCAAAACACACTGGACATACTGAGAGCTGACACAGAACATTTCAAACCTGTGGGTCAGTGTAATTATCTCTTGTGACTAATGAAATTAATACATTAATAATGCTGAAATGCAAGTCATTTGTGTTATTGTCTAAAGCTGTTATTATTTACGTCAGATAATAAGGTATAATATTGTGAACACACCAAACATTTCAAACTAAAAATAGTATAAAGAATGTGCTAAAAACAACAGAAGCAAACGCACCGCCTTTTCAAGTCTCTAATGGAAAACAACACGAGAATAATTGTTTGATTTAGGATCAAATACTTCTGAACCACTTGAATGGCCTGTGATGTTTGCTAAGCCTGTAATCGAAGCTAATTCAGCTCCTTTTGTAGCCACACAAAGTTACATAATGGAGTAGCTACTGTCAATAAATGTGGTATGTGCGGTAGTCTGAGGAACCAATAATCATCAATCAGTCATTTTCACAAGTGAGGCAGGTTTTAAAAACAACAACACACATGCGCCTGGTTACCACAAACTTAACATCAGACTATTTAAGGCAAAGGCTGGTCTCTCCATAACAATTGTCAAACAATATTTTATCAATTCAAATTGAAATGTTCACAGTCTTTAAACTGTTTTGTTCATGTTAATACGTTGTGTTCACATTACAGAATTTGATGTCATAAGTCCAGATGGTGAGCAGAAGTCATTTTTTGTAATTTTACACATTCTGACAAGACCCTTTGACTTTTGTGTTACAACACATTTTAGTTGCACAATCAGCAGCTGTATTAAAGATTACTGACTTATAGAGGGATTTTCGGTCACTTTCCACTCTACTGCTCATGCTTTATGCAGAAAAAACTCCTCTTCATCCGCTTAGCTGGGGAAACTTCTTTGAATAAAACAACGAAACAGGTTGAGAGTAGCTGTTTGGATCAGGTCTGAACCGGTCTGACAGACGTCTGTCTCCTGAAGCTTGAGTGTTATTATTGTCATTGTAACTTTTAAGTGTCATAGGGTCAATTTTATTCACAAATGTTGATTTAGCAGCAGAACTTTTGTTTTCTCACAGATAAACTCTTGTGGTTAGCTCACAACAGAGCTTTTTTGACTTTCTACAGGTCGGGTGGGCGCACATCGCTCGTGTTGAGAAACAAATAATCCCTCTGTACAGTGTGTTCATGTCATGTGAATGTAACCTCTTGCCTGGCAGATGCAAAAAGCATTAATTTCTTTATTTATTTTTTTTGTTTGCCTCTTTTTGTAGCATTTTAAAATCATACGTATGCTCAATGTTTAATTTTTGGATATTTTGAAAACACAATAGTATCTAAAATTCAATATATTGCCGAGCTCTAACCAAGAGCACCAATTTTTCTTAAAATGTGTCTAAAACAAATGTCTGGACCCCTATTCGCATCAACACATTTCAGCTGAGACTGGTCTTCCCCAAAGACATATAAACATTTTTAAATACACATATTCAAACAAACAGAGTATCTTCTTTATTCTCTAAATGTTTGTGAAACTGAGGATCTGTAGTTTGGCTGACACGATTTATACCTGAAAACAAGCTCTGCACAAAAGAACTTAGGATTTACACCCAGTTTGTCTGTTTTGCAGAGGTTTATAATTGTCTATTATTCAGTAAATTTGACATAAGTAGAGGTCATTCCACAACTTTTACCTAGCAACTACATTGTAAATCTGGGCCAAAATCCACATAAATGACACAGACGTTATGATTTGACAAATGATAATATCATTGCTATAATCTGACATATTTACATGTGTATTCTACATGTGTTCATTAATATGTACTGTCCCTATCAAATAAATAAATAAATAAATAAATAAATGTAACACTTTAATTGTGTTAAATGATTGTTTAAGCTCCAGGAAACTGTGTCAGTTGTGTGTAAACTGTCTTTAAACTGTCTGTTTTACAATGAAAATTACTTCCTGTATCTCCTGTAATCCTTTTTTATGATTGATAAATAACAGTTGTGGAATTACCTCTATATGTCATAATTATTGTTTTTAATTATATGTAAAGCACTTTGTGTTACATTAATGTATGAAAAGTGCTTTATAAATAAAGTTTGATTTGACTTAATATTTATTGGACAAAAGACAATGATAAACCAAACCGGAGGAAAACATGTAAAAGATTTTGTGAACTCTTAAAGGTGCACTGTGTAACTTTCCATCGGTGAAAAGTCATCTACACAGTACAGTAGAATTAGAAAGTTAAAACTGAATAGAGATGAATAAAGTGTATGCCATATGAAAAAAATCAGCTACAACATTTCTGTGGAAACACAGCTGTACAAGCTCCTCCAAGCCAAATAATAAACTATTTTGAGGACATGCAAGTCCGCTGAAAGTAAAAACACAAATTTTATTAATTATTTAGTGTAAGTAAGGCATCTAAAAGACAAAAATATGCCTTTTTGTGATCAATTTTTTATTGTTGTATTGATTTTTTTTAAATTATAACAACAAAGAACAAACAAACAAGCAAAAACAAACAAACAAAAATCAATATCAGTGATAAAACTGACATAACACAACAGACAAAACAAAAACAGACAAACTGAATAACATTGAAAAAAAAAAAAAAGATAAAATATAAAGTAATAAATAAAAAATAAATAAAATACGTGAACACATGAACACATACACACGCACACATACACATATATATATACATATAGCTATATATACATACATATACACGTACATACAATGATATACATGCATGTAGCACGAGAAAGAAAAAAAAAAAAATTAATAATAATAATAATAATCTAATAATAATAATAAATACATACAAAAAAAAAACACCATAAGAACAGAAAAAATTAAAAAATAATAATAATAAAAAAAAATAATAATAAAAATAATAATAATAAAAAAATAAAATAAATAAATAAATAAATAAATATGCCTTTTTAAAGTTTATTTTTTGGCCAAAAATTTGCGCAGTGCACCTTTAAAAATACTCATGTACACTATGTTTTAACTTAACTTGTTTTTAAACAAAACAGTATTGGCTAAAATTAGTTAAAATGTTGAACATTTATTCAATTTAACTAAAAGAAGTAAAACAAAATTGAATCAAATCCAAGTTGTTTTTAATTGCAAATCCGTTTGACGCACCAGGGGGTTCTCTTCTTCTCTCTCGACTTGAATCTCTCACAACACTTATTTATTTAGCATCTTATTAAGTGTGCAGGCTTTTCTCAGTATCATCCGTCACATCAGTGGGTGTGATGCATTCTCAGATTATGAATTTACTCATGACAAAAGACTAAACAGAAATCACAGCCACAGCCCAATAAAACCTGTAACGTATATAAAAGCCACCGGAGTCTGTCAAAAGCACAAGTCATCCACAGAAGAACACAGAGAGACGAGGATGAGGAGGAAGACGCTGGTTTCTTTGGCTTTGACGCTGGCTTTCTGCAGCACAGGTAACATTTACAGCACAGATATGACCGATCCAACTTTATTTACACATATTATAGTCATTTATTTCACATTGTATTTGTATTATGTATGAGTTTTTGTATGAGTGAACTTTGAAGCAGGTCACACTGCATAGCCACAAGCAAAGATTAAATAAAATTAACAATTGTGTTTCTTTCCTGTTATCTTCCAGTCAAATACCTTTTCTATTGTATTTTATTTGTTTATTTATTTTCAAGAAATCTGTGACATGATCAATCTATTAATTAAATTTATACTTGGAGCGTTTTTTATTTCTTTATTTTTGAGAAATCTGTGACACTATCACTCCATTAATTGGCTTCGAGTCGTGGAGCATCGGTTGAGGTGTTGACACACATTCGTTTGGTGAATTATTTATGTAAATGATGTGAATTATATTTGTAAAGTCCTTGACACGTTGGAAAGTCTACTTTTGAAACCTGCCTTTTATATGTTATATTACATATATGTTATATATGTTTATTTTATTGCTAGAGCTATGTTGGTTGTTTTTATTGTAAACCATTTTTACTGTTTGTGATTGATGTCGTTGACTGATTTTACATTTTTGCATCTTTGCTGTATAGCACTTTGAGATTTGTGTACAAACAAAGTGTGTTGTAAAAGTGTTATTCTTATTCTTGTTAGTGTCAGAAGAAATGACTCGCAACTCAATGTCTGTTGCTGTGCAGAGTGATATCTGCTTCAGTAAAGGATACTTGACCCATGTTTTCATAAATTCATACAAAAAGATGTGATTGTGTAGGTGGAGTGAAAGGCACAAAATGACGTCTGATGATCTCAATATGACTTTGTTTTGTGTTAACAGGTTATGCACTCAACTGTAACATTTGCGCAGACTCCACCGATCCAACATGTGCCTCTACAAAAGCTGTCACCTGTGCAGCCACAGAGACTATGTGCTTTGTAGCAACAATACAATGTAAAGCTTTACTTTTTCTGTGTATATGAAATATGATGTGTTGGATAATTGTAAAACTTGTCTTTTCAGTTGGTGGGACATCGTCCTCTACCGCAGTAGTAAAGAAATGTGCAGACAGCACACTGTGTCCAGCAGAAGGAGTTCAGACTTACTCCTTAAACACTGGAACTGACACAGCTCTCGCTCAGGCCACATGTTGTTCAAGCGCAAACTGCAATAAAAACACTCCGGCTTGTGAGTACACTTAGTATAAATAAATGAAAAATACAGACAAATGACACTGAGCAATAACATATAAATGTTTTAACATTGTGTCTGTTGCAGTGCCGGCCACTCCAGCAGCTGGAACACGTCAGTGCCTCACCTGTAACCCTGCGACTGGCCCATGTTCTACCTCTATAACCTGCAATGAACTGGAGACTAGCTGCTTCCAAACTACAGGTTTGGTTTAAATTTACTGAAAATATGTATTTCACTTACATGGAAACTGTAAGATTAGGATAGGTTAGATTCAAATTCGAGAATTTGTCAAAATGGAGATAATATTCTTTTAAAAACATCCACTTTTGGGTAGTAGCTGTTAGTGACTTCTGATACTGGAGAGTCATATAAAGGGATTATTTGTTAATCAACATGGGAGATACGCATGCACCTGGAATGCAGAAAGACTAAAAAACTAGCCAGCACTGTTGTCAACTAACTACAGGAGTTTATCACTGTGCCAAAATCAAAAGTTATGCTGCTAAATCATAATTTGTAAATACAATTTTACCCTAAAACCCATTACACGTTACATTCAGGTGAAAAACTGTGAGAAAAGCACTGTCTCGAGCCAGACATCCGTCAGACCAGTTCAAGTCTGAGCCAAACAGCTGCTCTTGTCCTGTTTTGTTGTTTTTATCAAAGAAGTTTCCACAGCCAACTAGACAGGAGACATGCGCAGTAAAACGGAAAGTGACGTTGACCGATAATCCCTCTATATATGCATTCACCAGTAGTGATGCAGTTGATTAACAGGTCTACATTACTTTGATTAATGGTATCGAAGCTTAGTACGCTTGTTGCAAAAAAATAATAATAATAATGGGAACAACTATTTTTTGTTTAATTGTTCCTGAAATGACTGCAGTGTTATTGATTTCCAGTCACCACAACTTCATCGACGACTCTCCCGGTTCACGGCTGTGTCTCGCCCAACACCTGCACTTCCTCCTCGGCTCTAACCTCACTGGGTTTACTGTCCAACTACGGAAGTGTGACTGGGACCACCTCCTGCTGTGCAACTGACAACTGTAATATTCTGGTGACAACTGTAGCACCAACTACAACCACAACAGCTCCAACTACAACCACGACCACAACAGCTCTAACTACAACTACAACCGCTCCAACTACAACCACAGCAGCTCCAACTGCAACAACCACAGCAGCGCCAACTACAACAACAACCACAGCAGCTCCAACTACAACTACAACCACAGTTTCTCCAACTACAACCACAACAGCGCCAACTACAACCACGACCACAGCAGCTCCAATTACAACCACGACAACAGCAGCTCCAACTACAACAACGACCACAGCAGCTCCAACTACAACCACGACCACAGCAGCTTCAACTACAACTACAGAAGCTCTAACAACAACCACGACCACAGCAGCTCCAACTACAACCACGACCACAGCAGCTCCAACTACAACTACAACCACGACAGCTCCAACTACAACCACAGCAGCTCCAACTACAACAACAGCAGCTTCAACTACAACCACAGCGGCTCCAACTACAACAACCACAGCAGCTCCAACTACAACCACAGCAGCTCCAACTACTACAACCACAGCGGCTGAAACTACAACCACAGCGGCTCCAACTACAACAACCACAGCATCTCCAACAACAACCACAGCAGCTGAAACTACAACGACTACAGCAGCTCCAACAACAACCACAACAGGTATAACTACAACTACAACTGCTCCAACTACAACAACAGCAGCTCCAATTACAACAACAGCGACTCCAACTACAACAACAGCAGCTCCAACTACAACCACAGCGGCTCCAACTACAACAACAGCAGCTCCAACTACGACCACAGCAGCTCTAACTACAACCACAGCAGCTCCAACTACAACAACCACAGGAGCTCCAACTACAACCACAGCGGCTGCAACTACAACCACTGCAGCTGCAACTACTACAACCACAGCGGCTCCAAGTACAACAACCTCAGCAGCTTCAACTACAACCACAGCAGCTGCATCTACAACGACTACAGCAGCTCCAACAACAACCACAGCAGCTGCAACTACAACCACCGCAGTACAAACTACAACTACAACCACGGCAGCTCCAACTACGACCACAGCAGCTATAACTACAACTACAACCACGGCAGCTCCAACTACGACCTCAGCAGCTCTGACTACAACCACAGCAGATCCAACTACAACTACGACCACAGCAGCTCCTACCACAACCACATCAGCTCCTACCACAATTACGACCACAGCAGTTCCTACCACAACCACATCAGCTCCTACCACAACCACAACAGCTCCAACTACAACCACAGCAGCTGCAACAACAACCACAGCAGCTGCAACAACAACCACAGCGGCTCCAACTACAACAACCACAGCAGCTCCAACTACTACAACTACATCAGCTTCAACTACAACCACAGCGGCTCCAACTACAACAACCACAGCAGCTCCAACTACAACCACAGCAGCTCCAACTACTACAACCACAGCGGCTGCAACTACAACCACAGCGGCTCCAACTACAACAACCACAGCATCTCCAACAACAACCACAGCAGCTGAAACTACAACGACTACAGCAGCTCCAACAACAACCACAACAGCTATAACTACAACTACAACTGCTCCAACTACAACAACAGCGACTCCAACTACAGCAACAGCAGCTCCAACTACAACCACAGCGGCTCCAACTACAACAACAGCAGCTCCAACTACGACCACAGCAGCTCTAACTACAACCACAGCAGCTCCAACTACAACAACGACCACAGCAGCTCCAACTACAACCACGACCACAGCAGCTTCAACTACAACTACAGAAGCTCTAACAACAACCACGACCACAGCAGCTCCAACTACAACCACGACCACAGCAGCTCCAACTACAACTACAACCACGGCAGCTCCAACTACAACCACGGCAGCTCCAACAACAACAACAGCAGCTTCAACTACAACCACAGCGGCTCCAACTACAACAACCACAGCAGCTCCAACTACAACCACAGCAGCTCCAACTACTACAACCACAGCGGCTGCAACTACAAACCACAGCGGCTCCAACAACAACCACAGCAGCTGAAACTACAACGACTACAGCAGCTCCAACAACAACCACAACAGCTATAACTACAACTACAACTGCTCCAACTACAACAACAGCAGCTCCAACTACAACAACAGCGACTCCAACTACAACAACAGCAGCTCCAACTACAACCACAGCGGCTCCAACTACAACAACAGCAGCTCCAACTACGACCACAGCAGCTCTAACTACAACCACAGCAGCTCCAACTACAACAACCACAGGAGCTCCAACTACAACCACAGCGGCTGCAACTACAACCACTGCAGCTGACACTACTACAACCACAGCGGCTCCAAGTACAACAACCTCAGCAGCTTCAACTACAACCACAGCAGCTGCATCTACAACGACTACAGCAGCTCCAACAACAACCACAGCAGCTGCAACTACAACCACCGCAGTACAAACTACAACTACAACCACGGCAGCTCCAACTACGACTACAGCAGCTATAACTACAACTACAACCACGGCAGCTCCAACTACGACCTCAGCAGCTCTAACTACAACCACAGCAGATCCAACTACAACTACGACCACAGCAGCTCCTACCACAACCACATCAGCTCCTACCACAACCACAACAGCTCCAACTACAACCACAGCAGCTGCAACAACAACCACAGCAGCTGCAACAACAACCACAGCGGCTCCAACTACAACAACCACAGCAGCTCCAACTACTACAACTACAGCAGCTCCAACTACAACCACAGCGGCTCCAACTACAACAACAGCAGCTTCAACTACGACCACAGCAGCTCTAACTACAACCACAGCAGATCCAACTACAACTACGACCACAGCAGCTCCCACCACAACCACATCAGCTCCTACCACAACCACAACAGCTCCAACTACAACCACATTAGCTGCAACAACAACCACAGCAGCTCCAACTACAACCACAGCGGATCCAACTACAACCACAGCAGTTCCAACTACAACCACAGCAACTCCAACTACAACAACCACAGCAGCTCCAACTACAACAACAGCAACAGCAACTCCAACTACAACCACAGCAGCTCCAACTACTACAACTACAGCAGCTCCAACTACTACAACCACAGCGGCTGCAACTACAACCACAGAAGCTCCAACTACTACAACCACAGCGGCTCCAACTATAACAACCACAGCATCTCCAACAACAACCACAGCAGCTGAAACTACAACGACTACAGCAGCTCCAACAACAACCACAGCAGCTATAACTACAACAGCTCCAACTACAACAACAGCAGCTCAAACTACAACAACAGCAGCTCCAACTACAACAACCACAGCAGCTCCAACTACAACAACAACAGGAGCTCCAACTACAACCACAGCAGCTCCAACTACTACAACCACAGCGGCTACAACTACAACCACAGCAGCTCCAACTACTACAACCACAGCGGCTCCAAGTACAACAACCACAGCAGCTTCAACTACAACCACAGCAGCTTCAACTACAACCACAGCAGCTGCAACTACAACGACTACAGCAGCTCCAACAACAACCACAGCAGCTGCAACTACAACCACCGCAGTACCAACTACAACTACAACCACGGCAGCTCCAACTACGACCACAGCAGCTATAACTACAACCACAGCAGATCCAACAACGACCACAGCAGCTCTAACTACAACCACAGCAGGTCCAACTACAACTACGTCCACAGCAGCTCCTACCACAACCACAGCAGCTCCTACCACAACCACAGCGGCTCCAACTACAACCACAGCAGTTCTAACTACAACCACAGTGGCTCCAACTACAACAACCACAGCAGCTCCAACTACAACCACAGCGGCTGCAACTACAACGACTACAACAGCTCCAACTACAACCACCGCAGCACCAACTACAACTGCAACAGCTCCAACTACAACCATAGCGGCTCCATTTACAACCACGACCACAGTAGCTACAACTACAACTACAACTACGGCAGCTCAGACTACGACCACAGCAGCTATAACTACAACCACAGCAGCTCCAACTACGACCACAGCAGCTCTAACTACAACCACAGCAGATCCAACTACAACTACGACCACAGCAGCTCCTACCACAACCACAACAGCTCCAACTACAACCACAGCACCTGCAACAACAACCACAACAGCTGCACCAATAACCACAGCAGCTCCAACTACTACAACTACAGCAGCTCTAACTACAACCACAGCAGCTCCAACTACAACAACAGCAGCTTCAACTACAACCACAGCGGCTCCAACTACAACAACAGCAGCTCCAACTACGACCACAGCAGCTCTAACTACAACCACAGCAGATCCAACTACAACTACGACCACAGTGGCTCCTACCACAACCACATCAGCTCCTACCACAACCACAACAGCTCCAACTACAACCACAGCAGCTGAAACAACAACCACAGCAGCTGCAACAACAACCACAGCAGCTCCAACTACAACCACAGCGGCTCTAACTACAACCACAGCGGTTCCAACTACAACCACAGCAACTCCAACTACAACAACCACAGCAGCTCCAACTACAACAACAGCAACTCCAACTACAACCACCGCGGCTCCAACTACAACAGCAGCTCCAACTACAATCACAGCGGCTCCAACTACAACAACCACAGCTCCAACTACAACAACCACAGCAGCTCCAACTACAACCACAACAGCTCCAACTACTACAACCACAGAGGCTGCAACTACAACCACAGAAGCTCCAACTACAACAACCACAGCATCTCCAACAACAACCACAGCAGCTGAAACTACAACGACTACAGCTGCTCCAACAACAACCACAGCAGCTATAACGACAACTACAACAGCTCCAACTACAACAACAGCAGCTCCAAGTACAACAACAGCAGCTCCAACTACAACTTCAGCGACTCCAACTACAACAACAGCAGCTCCAACTACAACCACAGCGGCTCCAACTACAACAACCACAGCAGCTCCAACTACAACAACCACAGGAGCTCCAACTACAACCACAGCAGCTCCAACTACTACAACCACAGCGGCTGCAACTACAACCACAGCAGCTCCAACTACTACAACCACAGCAGCTTCAACTACAACCACAGCAGCTGCAACTACAACGACTACAGCAGCTCCAACAACAACCACAGCAGCTGCAACTACAACTACAACAGCTCCAACTACAACCACCGCAGTACCAACTACAACTACAACAGCTCCAACTACGACCACAGCAGCTATAACTACAACTACAACCACGGCAGCTCCAACTACGACTACAGCAGCTATAACTACAACCACAGCAGATCCAACTACGACCACAGCAGCTCTAACTACAGCCACAGCAGGTCCAACTACAACTACGACTACAGCAGCTCCTACCACAACCACAGCAGCTCCTACCACAACCAAAACAGCTCCAACTACAACCACAGCAGCTGCAACAACAACAACCACAGCAGCTCCAACTACAACCACAGTGGCTCCAACTACAACCACAGCAGTTCAAACTACAACCACAGTGGCTCCAACTACAACAACAGCAGCAGCTCTAAGTACAACGACAGCAACTCCAACTACAACCACATCAGCTCCAACTACTACAACTACAACAGCTCCAACTACAACCACAGCAGCTCCAACTACAACAACAGCAGCTTCAACTACAACCACAGCGTTCCAACTACAACAACAGCAGCTCTAACTACAACCACAGCGGCTCCAACTACAACAACCACAGCAGTTCCAAATACAACCACAGCAGCTCCAACTACTACAACCACAGCGGCTGCAACTACAACCACAGAAGCTCCAACTACTACAACCACAGCGGCTCCAACTACTACAACCACAGCAGCTCCAACAACAACCACAGCAGCTCCAACTACAACAACCACAGCAGCTCCAACTACAACAACAGCAAATCCAACTACAACCACAGCAACTCCAACTACAACCACAGCAGCTCCAACTACAACCACAGCAGCTCCAACTACAACTACAACAGCTCCAACTACAACAACAGCAGCTCCAACTACAACCACAGCGACTCCAACTACAACAGCAACAGCTCCAACTACAACCACAGCGGCTCCAACTACAACAACCACAGCAGCTCCAACTACAACCACAGCAGCTCCAACTACTACAATCACAGCGGCTGCAACTACTACAACCACAGCGGCTGCAACTACTACAACCACAGTGGCTCCAACTACAACAACCACAGCAGCTCCAACTACAACCACAGCAGCTGAAATTACGACTACAGCAGCTCCGACAACAACCACAGCGGCTCCAACTACTACAACCACAGCGGCTGCAACTACAACCACAGAAGCTCCAACTACTACAACCACAGCGGCTCCAACTACAACAACCACAGCAGCTCCAACAACAACCACAGCAGCTCCAACTACAACGACTACAGCAGCTCCAACAACAACCACAGCAGCTATAACTACAACTACAACAGCTCCAACTACCACCACAGCAGCTCCAACTACAACCACAGCAGCTCCAACTACTACAACTACAGCAGTTCCAACTACAAGCACAGCAGCTCCAACTACAACAACAGCAGCTCCAACTACAACCACAGCGGCTCCAACGACAACAACAGCAGCTCCAACAACAACCACAGCAGCTCAAACTACAACCACAGAAGCTCCAACTACAACCACAGCAGCTGCAACTACAACGACTACAGCAGCTCCAACACCAACCACAGCAGCTGCAACTACAACTACAACAGCTCCAACTACAACCACCGCAGCACCAACTATCACTACAACAGTTCTAACTACAACCACAGCGGCTCCAACTACAACCACGACCACAGCAGCTCCAACTACAACCACAGCGGCTCCAACTACAACCACCGCAGCTCCAACTACAACCACAGCGGCTCCAACGACAACAACAGCAGCTCCAACAACAACCACAGCAGCTATAACTACAACTACAGCAGCTCCAACTACACCCACAGCGGCTCCAACTACAACAACCACAGCAGTTACAACTACAACAGCTCCAACTACAACCACAGTGTCTCTAACTACAATCACGACCACAGCAGCTCCAACTACAACTACCGCAGCTCCAACTACAACCACCGCAGCTCCAACTACAACCACAGCAGCTCCAATTACAACCACAGCGGCTCAAACTACAACAACCACAGCAGCTGCAACAACAACCACAGCAGCTCCAACTACAACCACAGCAGTTCCAACTACAACCACAGCGGCTCCAACTACAACAACAGCAGCTGCAACTACAACAACCACATCAGCTCCAACTGCAACCACGGCAGTTTCAAGTACAACCACAGCAGCTGAAACTACAACCACAGCAGCTCCAACCACAACTATGACAACAGCAGATCCAACCACAACAACCACAGCAGTTCCAAACACAGCAGCTCCAACCACAACCACAGCAGCTCCAACCACAACCACAGCAGCTGCAACTACAACGACCATAGCAGCTCAAACTCCAACCACCGCAGTTTCAACTACAACCATAGCAGCTGCAACTACAACCACAGCAGATCCAACCACATCTACAACAACAGCAGCTCCATCCACAACAACCACAGCAGTTCCAACCACAGCCACAGCAGCTCCAACCACAACCACAGCAGCTCCAACTACAACCACGACCACAGCAGCTCCAACTACTACAACCACAGCAGCTCCAACTACTGTAACCACAGCAGCTCCAACTACTACAAACACAGCAGCTCCAACTACATCCACGACCTCAACAGTTTCAACTACAACCACAGCAGGTCTAACTACAACCACAGCAGTTCCAACTACAACCACAGCAGCTGCAACTACAACAACCACATCAGCTGCAACTACAACCACAGTAGCTTCAACTACAAGCACAGTACCTTCAACTACAACCACATCAGCTTCCACTACAACCACCGCAGCTCCAACCACAACCACAGCAGCTCCTACTACAACCACAGTGGCTGCAACTACAACGACCACAGCAGCTCCAACCACAACTACAACAACAGCAGTTCCAACTACATCCACGACCACAGCAGTTCCAACTACAACCAAAGCAACTGCAACTACAACCACAGCAGCTCCAACTACAACAACCACAGCAGTTCCAAGTACTACAACCACAGCAGCTTCAATTACAAGCACATCAGCTCCAACTACTACAACCACAGCGGCTGCAACTACAATGACCACATCAGCTCCAACCACAACTACAACAACAGCAGCTCCAACCACAACAACATCAGCAGCTTCAACTACAACCACAATAGCTTCAACTACAGCCACAGCGGCTGCAACTACAACCACAGCAGTTCCAACTACAACCCCAACCACAGCAGCTACAACCACAGCAGCTCCAACTACAACCACATCAGCTTCAACTACAACCACAACTGCTCCATTTACAACTACCACAGCACCTCCAACTACAACCACGACCACAGCAGCTCAAACTACAACCACAGCAGTTCCAACTACAACCACAGCAGCTTCAACTACAACTACAGCAGTTCCAACTACAACCACAGCAGCTGACACTACAACCACAACGGCTTCACCTACAACCACATCAGCTTCAACTACAACCACAACAGCTGCAACTACCACAACTATAGCAGGCCAAACTACCACAACTGTAGCAGGCCAAACTACCACTCCTGCAGGCCAAACTACTACAACTGCGGCAGGCCAAACTACAACAGCTGTGGCCCAAACTACCACAACTGCAGGCCAAACTACCACACCAACTGCAGGCCAAACAACCACGACCGTTGCAGGTCAAACTATCACAACTTTAGCAGGCCAAACTACAACTCTTGCAGGCCAGACTACCACAACAACTGCAGGTCAAACTACCACAACAGCTGCGGGCCAAACTACGACAACTGCTGCAGGCCAAACTACCACAACTCTTGCAGGCCAAACTACTACAACCGCTTCAGGCCAAACTACTACAACAGCTGCAGGCCAAACTACCACAACTGTTGCAGGCCAAACTACTACAACAGCTGCAAGCCAAACTACTACAGCTGCAGGTCAAACTACCACAACAGCTGCAGATCAAACTACTACAACAGCTGCAGGCCAAACTACAACAGCTACAGGCCAAACTACTACGACAGCTGCAGGCCAAACTACTACAGCTGCAGGCCAAACTACCACAACAGTTGCAGGTCAAACTACCACAACAGCTGTAGGCCAAACTACTACAACAGCTGCGGCCAAACTACCACAACAGCTGCGGGCCAAACTACGACAACTGCTGCAGGCCAAACTACCACAACTCTTGCAGGCCAAACTACCACAACAGCTGCAGGCCAAACTACTACAACAGCTGCAGGCCAAACTACCACAACAGCTGCAAGCCAAACTACCACAACAGCTGCAGGCCAAACTACTACACCCGCTGCAGGCCAAACTACCACAACTCTTGCAGGCCAAACTACTAGTACAGCTGCAGGCCAAACTACTACAGCTGCAGGCCAAACTACCACAACAGCTGCAGGCCAAACTACCACAACAGCTGCAGGCCAAACTACTACACCCGCTGCAGGCCAAACTATCACAACTGTTGCAGGCCAAACTACCACAACTGTTGCAGGCCAAACTACTACAACAGCTGCAGGCCAAACTACTACAACAGCTGCAGGCCAAACTACTACACCCGCATCAGGCTTAACTACCACAACTGTTGCAGGCCAAACTACCACAACTGTTGCAGGCCAAACTACTACAACAGCTGCAGGCCAAACTACTACAACCGCTGCAGGCCAAACTACTACAACAGCTGCAGGCCAAACTACCACAACAGCTGCAAGCCAAACTACCACAACAGCTGCAGGCCAAACTACTACACCCGCTGCAGGCCAAACTACCACAACTGTTGCCGGCCAAACTACCACAACTGTTGCAGGCCAAACTACCACAACAGCTGCAAGCCAAACTACCACAACAGCTGCAGGCCAAACTACCACAACTGTTGCAGGCCAAACTACCACAACAGCTCCAGGCCAAACTACCACAACAGCTGCAAGCCAAACTACCACAACAGCTGCAGGCCAAACTACTACAACAGCTGCAAGCCAAACAACCACAACAGCTGCAAGCCAAACTACCACAACAGCTGCAGGCCAAACTACCACAACAGCTGCAGGCCAAACTACCACAACTGTTGCAGGCCAAACTACTACAACAGCTGCAGGCCAAACTACCACAACAGCTGCAAGCCAAACTACCACAACAGCTGCAGGCCAAACTACTACACCCGCTGCAGGCCAAACTACCACAACTCTTGCAGGCCAAACTACTAGTACAGCTGCAGGCCAAACTACTACAGCTGCAGGCCAAACTACCACAACAGCTGCAGGCCAAACTACCACAACTGTTTCAGGCCAAACTACCACAACTGTTGCAGGCCAAACTACCACAACAGCTGCAGGCCAAACTACCACAACAGCTGCAGGCCAAACTACCACAACAGCTGCAGGCCAAACTACTACACCTGCTGCAGGCCAAACTATCACAACTGTTGCAGGCCAAACTACCACAACTGTTGCAGGCCAAACTACTACAACAGCTGCAGGCCAAACTACTACAACAGCTGCAAGCCAAACTACCACAACAGCTGCAGGCCAAACTACCACAACAGCTGCAGGCCAAACTACCACAACTGTTGCAGACCAAACTACCACAACAGCTGCAAGCCAAACTACTACAATAGCTGCAGGCCAAACTACCACAACAGCTGCAGGCCAAACTACCACAGCTGCAGGCCAAACTACCATAACAGCTGCAGGTCAAACTACCACAACAGCTGCAGGTCAAACTACCACAACAGCTGCAGGCCAAACTACCACAACTGTGGCCGGTCAAACTACCACAACTGTAGCAACTCCTGCTGGTCAAACTACCACAACAGCTGCAGGCCAAACTACCACAACTGCTCCAACAACTACAACCACAACTACTCCAACATCTACAACCACTTCAACTACTACAACCACTCCAACAACTACAACCACAACTGCTCCAACATCTACAATCACTTCAACTACTACAACCACTCCAGCAACTACAACCACAACCGCTCCAACAACTACGACCACAACCGCTCCAACATCTACAACCACAACCGCTCCAACAACTACGACCACAACCGCTACAACATCTACAACCACAACCGCTCCAACAACTACAACTACAACCGCTCCAACAACAACGTCAGCTGCTTCAACAACTACAACTACATCTCCAACAACAACTACAACTGCAGCACCAACCACAACCACTGCTGCAGCCACAATAACTACAACTACTACAACCACCAGTGCGGCCTTTTTCCCTCGACTGGATTTACTCCATTTGTTGCTGGGACTGATTGCAGTTTGTCTTCTTTAAATGAGTGCACACACTTAGTATTAAACGTTTAATTTAATCTAATATGTCATGTATCAACAAAACATTTTATAATTATGTAAAGTTCTACATAAGCCGGAAATTCTGTGAAATTCGGTTGAATGTACTTCTCTTTAAGGTCAAAATGAAGTAACGTCTAGCTTTTTGTTTATTGTGAAGGGCTGGCAGGAAGTAAATTTAAATGAACTGTTATTTATTGAATGTTGACATTGAATGTAACTTATTTATATAATGTAAAGTTGCTTGGAAAGTATGAATAATAAACAATAAATAACTTATTTAATCATATGTTTGATGTGTTATGACTTTTTCAATGTAGTAACTTCTGTGTGTATAAAGTTAAATGTTATTTCAGTAAAGTGGAGGGCAGCTAATATTTATTTAGTTTAAATGCAATTATTGTCCATAAACAGAAGGTTAATGGGTGTGGCAGTAGAAAGCACAATGTTATTAAAGATGGGGTAGCTGATTTTTAACACTGGATGATTTAAATTTTAAATCTGACAACTTCCTCTCATAAATCCTTTGATCGACACATGGTTATTATTAACATGTATTCATTTTTGGTTGCAGTTATGGCTTGAAAACACTTCTTACAAACAGCAAAGTGAAAGTTGGAGAGAACCACCCAAGCACAGCCAACAACAGTGCTGCATACACAGTGGTCTCATTTTTCAAGTGTTACAATTACCAATTACATTTTAGAGAAAAGAACAAAGATTCATAATGAATAACTATTTATAAGTTTATTAAGAAAAACAAAACAAACTATTCACCTTATTTAATATCAGCAGTACACCTTCGTAGCAGCGCACACTTCCTGTTAAGTTTGCTAATATTCTAGCTAAAATAAACCCAGATTTCTACACAACCTAAGACTTTAAACAAGGTATAGCTAATGTATATGGACTGTATATGATCATTTGATGATTTTTCGTCGTAAACAGCCATGTTGGTTTTCACACGGCAGACGACGCGTGTCTCCGATTGGCTAAGTAATCTGTCAATCACGACCACTTAAATTTGAAAGACAGACATTGCCAGATGATATTTTTTTTTATATATCGTCTGTCCAGGCAAACTAATAGTAGGGCTGCAAATTTTGTGAAAAGTAAAACTTTTTTGACCACTACGATTTCGATTAGACTTCTGATTTGTATTTGAATAATAGAACTCTTTTCAAAGTTAAGGTAAGGTAATGTTTGGACAATGTACAATTTCATTAAGCACATTTGCAGAGATGCTTGTACCAGATTCTAGCTTTTACAGCTAATTTCTATCTGTAGTCCTGGAGAGGCACATTGGACATGTTTTTAGTGGTAGGAGGAAACCTACACAGACACCGGGAGAGCATGCAAGCTCCACATAGAAAGGCCCTGGGACCTTCTTGCTATGAGGAGAGGGTTCTAACCGCTGCGCCACCATGTTGCCTAGTATGTCTATGAACTGACAAACTACTAAAAACACATGATCCTAGAACAGATCTACACTACAGCGCGGACAGTCACTTTATATTTTCTTGAGTGCAGCCTTTGTGATTAGCTAATTCAGTCTAATAAATATCCAATTTCTATTTATGTTGATATATTGTGCAGCCCTAAGTAATAGTGTCTTGAAAATTAGAAGTGAAAAACAGTGTAAGTAACTCACTGCAAAGCCAGTATCGACTTTGACTACCTTTTTGTAGTGGCTTTGGTAAGTGAGTGGGTCACTTACAGCCCTGTCACCTGTGGGGACTATAATCTGTTAATGCACTGCTCTGGTGGCTGCTGCTTCTTGAACCTAATACTGATTAATTACCTAAGCTCAGCATCTCCACCCATCACTACCTTCACCCCTTGAGATGAATTAACTTTAGTGCAAGGGTTTGGAAATGGATAAACAAGAGGAAAGCAGCCGACACAAATCTATTTGTCTGCCCACTGCAAGGTTTTTGAGATTCATTGCACAATTACTATTTAAGACAGAGGTGGCCTTTTTTTTTTGTTTTTTTACCCAAGGGCCACATTCAAATTTAGACAAGTGGTGGCGGGCGAGACTGTGATCTTTGGTGTAACATATTCTCATTATTACAAGAACGTTTCTAAAGCCGTTCTAATTCTAAAGCCGTGCAAATGCATATGTCTGTGTTTTAAGTCCGTGAACCATTTATAAATTAATGAATGATCTTCGGCTTATTTTACCTTCAAATTTAAAGTGCTTATGACAGGTTGAACTTTGCATTTCACAAAGACGTAGTTAAGATCATTGTATTCAAGGTTTTACTAAACATTTTTCAAATTGTATTCCAGTTTGGCCATTTTATAGCATTAAAAATTGACTTCCTGTTCATAAATAATGACATCACACTAGGTAGTTCCCTGTCCACCATGTAATAAATTGGGCCAGTTTTTTTTTTTTTTTTTAACTGTCTCCCCCATAGACTGTATATATGTACATGTATATATCTGATTATACAGTCTATGGTCTCCCCAGAGTGATGTCATCACTTTAGAACTCTGCTTTACTTCCTGGTATTTTGGACATATGTTCACATTTTCTCCACAAACTTGTTCTTGATTATTGTAACACCATCATTTTTAATTACAACGGATATTAATCTATAAAACTAAATAAACATTTTAAAAAACGACCTTTCATACGCACTTTAAACTAAATTATTACTATTCACCACGGATCATTCTCAAATGAAATTGACGATTTCTATGATTAAATGAATTAAAAGAGAGAGTCTTCGGCTATTTCATAAGAAATCTGATGTTGTTGATGCGATTCTGATAAAAGGACTTAACAACAAGGAGCCACATTAACGCTGCCGCAGCTCAGGTATCCTTAATCATGTTAAAACAAACCAAAAACACAAGAAACGCTCATTTCATGAATGAAGCAAAAGGTCGTTGCCATAAATCATCTGTCGCCATTTCCGGAAAGTCTGTAAACACAAGAAAATTACAGACATACAGACATTGTGGGGTAATTTAAAGTTTACAGACGTCCCTGTACAGGTAAATGTATGCCATGCAAATAGGTAATTATTCTTAAAAATGTGTCTTGACAGTTTGAGGCTTGACAGTTAGAGAGTCGCATCCAGCACCCCGACTGCAGTTTGCCCGACCCAGGACCCAGCTGATTCAGGGCATTTACTGGAACTCATTTTGTAGCGCAGCCTGATTTCCCTGGTCACGTGAATGGAAATCACACTGGTACATATCCAATCACTGTGTGAAGCAGAGTCAATGCACTTTAGACCCACTGTTCCTGTTCATGGACAATTTCAGTTTTTCTTCATGCATACTTAACTCACGCAATAAAGTTTTATTCAATATGGGCTTGCTATACATCAGTGGAAAGCTTATATTCACCGCAAAACACGCAATATGTTCAAACCTCCCCTAAAAGTAATTCTAAAAAACTCACTCAAATGCAATAAAACTGAACCATAATCACATTTCACTTCTCTGGCTCCAAATCCACAAGTGTCTGTGCTGTTTCTGTTCGTCAGAGTCCACAGAATACAATTATCCAGGGTCTTTTATATACCGTAGTTGCCTTTTTTTCTTTAGAAAGTCATAAAACAGTATCTACATAAACTCTGGCTTTAATGATACAGCAACAAAGCAGAGACTGTATGATACAAAACAATAGGCTTTTGCAATGGGGCAGGGACACTTTCAGAAAACAAATATATTACCAGGACATACACAAGCCGCACTTATAGCTCGTCTGTCTAATCCAACAGGACATTTGTCAGAAAACGCCGTCCTCTGGCTTATAGCAGAGTTTGATTGATGTTCTGTTGTTGTCGTCTTGTACCGTCTGGCTGTTAGAAAATGCCCCAAAAGGTGTTTTCCAATAAGCACTTATGAGAATGTAAAGGAATCACATTTTTCTCTTTGCTTTCTACGAAGTCTTCGAAGTCAAACCGCTAATATTGGAGTATTGCTGTGGTTACATTCATTACAATTGATTGATACAACATATAAATTAAAAATCATTATTTATTGAGCATTTAGCTAGTGTGTCTCGGAAGTTCCTGGAGCCATGCTGCAGTGCACTGACAAGGCATTTTCTGTCTGAAACCCAATATTACGTTGCCAGAAAATGTATGTAGGGAAAACTGGTATCGCCTCCATACAGTCTATTATTAGATTATTATTGGTTCTGCAATGATGATCGTCATTGTCAACGCTATTGCTGATCAGCCACTCCATCGTCCCCTGCGAGACCTACAAAATTAGCCCATGCCAAAGGATGTGTATTACTGCTGACATTCAACAAATTTGACCCCCTGAACACACTGAAAAACAAACTAAACTTTGCCCAACATTCAGAAGTGGCGAAGAATTTTGTTTTTAATAGATTTAATTTTTACCCATAGAAAAATGGTGCAACAGCGCCACCTACAAAAATTTATTTACATTGGGCCTATGGAAGTCAGCCTGACGCAAACTTTGCCGTACAGCCACAACGTTTTGTACACACATTCTTGAAGGATCTTGAAGGATCGGTCAAATGCAGAGGACAAATTTAACCTTAACCTTAACCTTCTTAGGAAGACAAGCATAAAAGCCAATCATGGCCACGCCCCCTGACGTACCGTTGGGCTGCCATATTTGATTACATGTCCCCAAGCGCTGAGTCAGCATTTTCGCTCTCACTTTGACAAATTCCTTCTAGGGCGTTTTGCGCACAGACCTGAAAATCGGAGTACATAGACTACAAAAGTGGGGCATCAAGTTATCCTTTTTTTTACATTAAAAGACACATATTATGCAAAATCAACTCTTTTATGTTACTTACTATTCATAATCAAAAACACAGCTGAAGTTTTGTTTGTCCTCTGAAAACACCGTCCCTGATCTGTGATGTCATAGCTAGATCTCGGTTCTTAAGTTCATAAATCATGCACTTTTCTGCAGCTGCAGCAAATCAGACTAGATTGTTTTAATTGTTTAGTGAAATTTTCTTTGCATTCAGCAAATGGAGCTCTAACTTGATTTTTGATGTGGGAAACACATAACAGTCAATTGTGCTTCACTACACTACACTTTTATTGGTTCTGGTGCCTGAACCCAAAAAATGCACAATATTTGTCCTTTAAAAACTAGAACATGTCCCTCCTCCTTTCAGCATTTGTGACAAGAATTTACTTAAAATGGTATAATTTACAAAAATTAAACGAAATAGAAATACTATTCTGTCTTGATATCTGTTTGATATAAAGACTTGAAAAGACTTGAAACTAAAATCAGAGGACTTGAACGTGTCTCTCTTTGACTTGGACTTGACATAAACTTGCAAAACACTTCATATACACCACGAGGGTATCAGACCATTTCTGCCTAGAGCCTATACTGCAGAATGACTGTCGTGCTGTCGCTGACACGCGCTTGCTTACCTCTAGTGGTGAGCATCTCTTCTAGGGCAGCAGCCTGTTGCAGTCAGGTGCATCTGGGGAGAGAGAGAGAGAGAGAGAGAGAGAGAGAGAGAGAGAGAGAGAGAGAGAATGAGAGAGAGAGAGAGAGAGAGAGAGAGAGAGAGAGAGAGAGAGAGAGCGAGCGGTGGGAAGAAGAAAAGGAAAGGCACAGGCACACGCTGCAGACGCACAGACGGACACAGACGCTGGACCTCTCTGTTAGCGCTCGGGTGCGAGGTTTACGCAGGATTCCACTCTCTCTGCTTCGGTTTACGCTCCGGTGTGAGCTGACTTTTCTCCTGTTCAGTTTGCTGTTGTTACCCGGGAGCCTCTTCACCGGCACGGTTTACGCAGGACTTCTCGGCGGGTCTCGTCAGCGCGCGGATGGTTTCTTCAACAAGTGACACTACCACGACGCGGTGCTCCGGGACTACTACTAACACGAGCAAGTTTTTTTAACAATACTTTGAAACTTTCTGACGGATTTTAGTTATAGGTCTGCTCCGTTTTGCGTTATGGACTTTGCCTTTGAAGAACCAGAGACCGCTATTCTGACACGACAGCGCCCGGTGAGTAGATGGAATGAAACACACAAAAAGATTCGTCAACACATCAATATACACTGCTAAAGCTTGTATATTTTTGGTAAGTGACGCTAAACTAGACCAGGAAAACAGTCAAAAACACAAAAAATTGCCTATATTCCTCGATAGTCCTCTTAGTTTTTCTATAGCCTTTTTAATTGACCAAAAGTGTAAAGGGGAAAGAAGTAATGTAATTGATAATTACGCAATAAAACGTAAACTTAATGGCCAGGTTTGTATGTTAATTTTCTGAGTGGTGAGTGACTGATGGAGCTCCAGACGCATGAGCGAAAGATGCTGCGTCCTGGCTGTCGGTCAACTGAGTCGTAGGAGTATAGCTTGAACGTTGTTGCTCTGTGACCAGCATAAAAATTACTATATGTATAAATATGCATGAAAATAGGAAAACATTTTCAGTCTTTCTGCTCTCTTTATTTGTCCGCAATAACATTGTGCATTCAAATGGTTATCTCACTTTTCAAACCAAGTACTTAATCTAATATTTAGCTCAAGTGCCACCAGATAAAAACTTGGACAATGCATAAAAAATAGTTCTAAAATGTTTATGTTTGCCTACTTGATTTACTCTCATTTTAAACACACTTCTGAAGGATGCCTAAAACATGGATAAATTTGTCTGTAAATAAAACAAATATTCAAACCGTAGAGGGTTTCAAGTAATCCTAAATTGATAATATATTGTTTTTTTTATCGTGTTTGTTAGGTTACATAATATATTTCAGTGCCGTCTGTCTGTGTTTTCAGAGCACATCGTGGTGAACCCAAAGCTGCATCATTCTGAACCTGAGACGTCTTTCCAGCCTGGATTTTACAATTATGAGCACATTTTGAAAAGGTTATGCTCTAAAAATATAACAGGTTTTCACAGCTCCTGGAAATCACAAAGATCATGGTCTCATGTCAGCCACCGGGGGCACGTTATGACGGTTTGACTGTGGCAGGAGAGCACTGCTGAGAATGCAGCATTTACTGGGACCCAGGGAGTTTCTGTCTCTCATCTGGAGCTTGTTGTTTGGGATGTCTGTCCCAGCTATGGCCTGTCCTGTCAGCTGCCACTGCATAGAGCGAAACGGGTTGACTGTGGTTCAGTGCATGTCTCGAAACCTGGATAAAATCCCATCTGATCTTCCCAAAGACACAGTGGTGCTCCTGCTGTCCTCTAACCAGATCACACACATCCCTAATCATGCTTTCAGAGAGCTGCGTTATCTCCAGGAGCTGGACCTGTCCAACAACGCCATCGACACTGTGGACGCAGGAGCTTTCCAAGGGATTTCTGACAGCCTTCTCATGTTGGATCTGTCGAATAATCACATCCAAGCCGTTCCTAAAGATGCGTTTGCTCAGCTGCGTGCAAAGATCAGCCTGTCCAACAACCCCTGGCACTGCGAGTGTACTCTGCAGGAGGTGCTGAGGGAGCTGAGGCTGGACCCGGAGACGGTCAACGAAGTCATGTGTCACAGCGCCGTGCAGGACCAGTATGCAGGGAAACCAGTCATCCAGGTGCTCGACTCAGGGATCAACTTCTGCAACTTCCACCACAAGACCACAGACGTAGCCATGTTTGTCACCATGTTCGGATGGTTTACTATGGTGATCGCTTACGTCATTTACTACGTGAGACACAATCAGGAGGACGCACGCAGACACCTGGAGTACCTGAAGTCTCTCCCCAGCAGCTCACAGACCTCTCAGGCTAGTAAAGACCTGGACACCATCAGCACAGTGCTATAGCAAACACAGTATTGTGGCTTATTTGGACTCGACTAAACACTGTTGTTACATTTCCAGCTAACCCAGTCTCCAATGTGCAAGAGTTCAATCATGCAGGCGCTGCCCAGACACTTTGACACAGACAAATGAGGTAAATACTTCGCTGACAGACATGACAAATATAAAGAAGCAGGTGAGGAATGCTCATATTATACTGTATAGCACAGGTGTGGACTTGCAAGTTGTCACTATTTTCATGACTTCAGACTTTAATTCAGGGCTATTCAACTTAACTTTCCAGAGGGCCAGATTGTACCGAGGACCATGGCTTCTGGGCCGGGTAGTTTTGACATGAGGCAGCGCCAAATACTCACAGGAGTAGATAGTGATAATAACTAATGCTGCAGTGTATTTGTATTGCTCTACAAAATGTCAGTGTTAAAGAACATCAAATCTGAACCTGCAGTGTCTCAACATAAACCAGATCTAAACGAGGACTAAACACTGTAAGTGACAATATTGTATTGGATAATGAGTGAACAAATGCTTAAATTAAGTCATATTTATCTTTATTTGAGCATATTTTACTGTTTTCAGACAAGATAGAACAAGAGTAAAGTACTGTAGATTGTTTTGTGGAAAAAACAACATTTTCTCATTTCAGTCAAAAATGCAACTGGAATTGAAATTGAAAAACGCACTAGATAGAACTAAAGGCAAATCATATGTTCAGAGAGTAAAATTATAAGAAAATGAAGATAACTATTGCCTGGTTTAAACACTTAATAACCCCAAATTAAATCGAAAAAAAGAAAAATATATTTTTTCAAATTAGGAAAGTGAATTAAGGGCTGGATCAGATTTTTGGAGGGCCAATTTGGCCCCCGGGCCTAAGTTGAATAGACCTGCTTTAATTGATAAAATAGACTCAGACTTGTGACTTGAGACGACAAAAAGTGTGATTTTACATTGGCAACATGTCTCTCCTCAATTCTACATTTGTGACAGGAAATGTATTTTAATTGGCATAACTTATTTAAAAATCAATGAAATTGAAAAATACAAGCTACTAAAGACAAACAAACAGTGACTTGGTCCCACCTCTTCTGTAGAGTTTATACTGTATATGCCACACAACAGGCAGAGCATACCAGTAATCTAAAGCAGTGGTTCCCAAACTTTTCAGACCGGGACCCTCAAAATATTGACATAACTAAATCGCGACCCCCGCAGAAGAATAAAATGGATGTCTTTTAACATTTTCAAGTTGAAAAACCATTCAAATTGGGCTAAAATGCAGTTTTCTTTGTAGAATTATTGCTTTAAATGGCGAAACTCCAGTCAAACCTGATGCTAAAGTTGTAAAATCAGAATAAAAAACAAGTCATAATTGTAAAATTACATCTTGAAATCATCTCATGACTCCCAGATTTTGCTTCACGACCCCCCAAGGGGTCCCGACCCCCACTTTGGGAACCACTGATCTAAAGCACAATGTTTTAAGGTGAGTGTAGTTACATTTTGTATTTATTACTTTACATAATTAAGATTTAGGGTTACAATATAAAACTAATGGCTAAATACTGAATCTACAGTTAGATAATGTGCATTTTATTGCCTGTGACAAGTCATTTGACAATAGGGATATCACGATATCAGATTTTCATATTGCGATTATTGTGATACAAAACATCATGATTTAGCAATTATTCACAACTATGACCACGACCAAACAACAATCATTTTTATTTAGTGTAAAAAAAACATTCTGCTGCAATTGTTTAAAAAAAAAAAGTTTGTTTTTGAAAAAATAATTGTAAAATGTGCATCTAAAATTGTGTTTTTTCTATATTTTGAAAGCAGACTTTGCTTCTAAAATGGTCACATGTAGAGATAGGTTAATATATATTTATTTTTATGTTTGTTTTTTTTGACCAGCATATATTTGCAGATTTTATCCATAACAAGGCTCATAAAATTTACTTTTTTTAGGGATGCACCGATCCGATACTTTGATCAGATATCAGTGCCGATCCAGGAAATTTTGCTGGATCGAGTATCGGCTTCATGATATCGGTTCAGCCAATACCATTGTTGTGCCTTTAATTTGGCACAATGAGAGTAATTTACCAGCTGATGTTCATGATCTCATAATGTCTGACATTTTATTCATATTAAGTTGTTAAGTTGTGACTTGCACTATAAATACTAGTTACATAACATTATTTGACCAAATGTCTTATGTTTTGATAAGAAAAATAAGGTATTTCAGTTCTTGCTCTAGTATCGGTTAATATCGAGTATCGACAGATACTTAAAACCAAAATATCGGAATCGGTATCGGAACAGAAAAAGCTGGATCGGTGCATCCCTAACTTTTTTAGCAAGAAAATGTATTTATCTTGAGTAAAACACATCTGCAGCAATAATACAGTATATTGTCTTTTTCTCAAAGTTCAGTATTTTATCCATTAGGTTCCGAAGAGTTATTCAAGATGATTAATTTTGTTTCTGAAATTTCACAATTATTATTCTTTTGTTCTTACGATTATACTGTGCCTGGAATAATCACGATTATCGATTAACCTAATAATCTTGACATCCCTATTTGACAGTAGTACATAGACTATTCTTCACTGCCAAGATGAGCATAATTCATTAAATAAACTGAGTCAACATGCAAAAATATAGATATGACAGTTTTACTCTTATGTAATGGACAACTAGAGCTTAAAAGTAATGGCGTCACATTTGGAGGATGAATATCTTGGAGACTGGGTTAGATTTAAAGAGCACAAGATGAAATCACCACTGTCCAGTCCTCATTGTCTTTGAGATCCGGTTTTAATGAGCTGTGAGATATAAATGAGGCATAAAAAGACTTAATGTGAGCAGAGTGTTACCGCCATAGCCCTGTTTCTGTCTGGAGTCTCTGTTTAAATGTTTAAATGTACTTTTTGTGGTAAACTTTGTGGTCCTTGCTCTTTTCTGACACTGACTAAAAGCAGACAAACCAAGGACAAAACTTTGATTGTTTGGAGCAGAGTCATTTAGAAGTAAAAGAACGACTAAAATATTTTTCAATCTTCAACGTAAAAGGCAACCGCATGACGTCTGCTTTCAACAAAGTGTCAATATATGGTTCGATCACTCTTTCATATGAGCTTTTTTAATCAAAGATAGTCGATCTGTTCTCATAGTAAAGCTTCTTCAATCCTGTACTTTTGTTGACCCCGAAATCACAAATACTGTACAGTCGCCTCTGAGGACATGACAAGGTTGTGGATGAAGGAAACAGAAATATTATAAACTCACACAAAAACTGGTCAATACTAAACAGAAACATTAGAAAATTAGAAAGCAGGTTGTCAAATAGATAATTGTCCCAGAGCAAACGCAGTGCTCAGAGAAATAAACAACTATATTAAAGTAAAAGCAAAAATTAGTCAAAGAAAGAAAGAGTAAAACAGAAGGGTTTTGTAAGAGGCTTATTAAACTCAGGGCCTGTTCCATCCCTCAACCCATTTTCCAAATATTGCAAATACACATACATTTCTTGCGTGCAGAGTTAGTTTGATTCCATTGTAGTTTTGGTGTGATTCTGCTTTAAACCTCACCTGGTATTGGTCTAAATCTGGTTCCTCTTGGTTCAGACTTGACTAGTACTGGTTTAGTTTTGCATAATTAAATTTGACCCAAATCAGTCACGCATGTAAAAGAATCCCACTGCAAAAGTGCCATGAAAAGTACAATTTTTTCAAAAGGGTACTCAATTAAATGTAACTGTACAACCCAGTTTTGCCTATTATACTGCATTATTAAAAAACGTTGTACTTTGCCATGAAATATCTTAAAATCTCTTGAGTTCTGCGGGCGGCTAGACCCATTAACTTTAGTAGTACGAACTAAAACTGCATTTAAACTAGGGCTGGGCGATCTGGGAAAAAATATAATCACGATTTTTTTTCTCATATCGATCGATCTCGATTTTCGATTCGATTTAGCTTAACCTTTTCAAAAACAAATGAAAAATGCCAATCATTAACATAAACAAAGCTAAAACTTTTATTATGTCCCATTTATTAGATTTTTTTGAAGTTTTATATCATTATTCTGTCTCTAAGATTGACTTTTGCTCCAAACTACATATTTTTATTGACAAAAGTTTGATTTTCAATCTTTCGATTCAAAACCCACCACCAAATAATTGACGATTCGTTTCGATTCGATCTCGATCTCTCGATTTTTCGATTAATGGCACAGCCCTAATTTAAACTATATTAATTTAGCCTCAATGAAGTATTATTGGTCTGCTGAATATTGTGTTCAACCTAAAGGAAAAACAGCCTCTTGTCCGTCATCTGGCTCTACGGCATCATCACATTCAAGAACCAGAACACAGTCCACTGTTGCACTTACCTTTAAAAATGACTTTGACTGCTGTTGTAGTTCTGTTGGTAACGATTGGGGTTGATAGCAGTGGTTGGTCTGTCTTTTTTCGTTTCATATTACAATATGTTCTTTCAGTGTGGAGCTTGAGTCTTTCTTCCTGGATCTTGGTGGGTTTCCTCTGGGGTCGTCCCTTTCATCCCATCAACCTAAAACATGTTCAAAAACTCAAATATCAGGTGAACTTGACTAAACCAACCAGGCACAGCCAAAGTAAGAATTTCGCAACTAGAATCACAGTAAATCTTTAGTTACCTTTAAGATAATGTATTTTGATAACATGGCAACAAGGTAAAAACATCTCAAAATACATTGTCTTTAAAAAGAAACCTAAATTGTAAATGAAAGAAACCTGAGATCAACCTGCCAAGCGACTGAAGGTGGAAATTAGCCATGTTGAAGAATCTTTACATATTTACCTCCAGATGTTCATTTATATGTGCTGTCCCTTTATAAATAAAATGAGATGGCAAAAGTACTGAAGTACACTACTCAAGTAAAAATACTGTTACTTGTGTAAAAAACAACTCTCAAAGTCCAGATGAAACTCCTCTACTTGAGTAAAAGTATAAAAGTGAACATGTGTAAAATTACTTGAGCAAAAAAGTAACAATCACACTGACAATTCTCTAGTCTCAGTTAAAAAAATTTGCCAATGAGGTGAGTAAGAATGTTTGACATCATTAGCAAATAATTTGGCGTGAAATAAGTACAAATGTATTGAAACAAGGCAGGTAATCTGGGTACATCAAGTAAAACCATCTTAATCAAAAAAAATACCAAAAATAGTAAGTAAGTAAGTAATCTTTATTTGTATAGAGCATTTCACAGACACAGAGTCACAAAGTGCTTCACAGTGAGATGAACCCCTCCCCTCCCCACTCAGTGACAGTAAGCTGCCCTGGGGCAACTCAGCAGAGGCGATTCACCAAACACCTGGCGCCTCAACCTCCGACTATCACCAAGTATTTCCTAACATGCATGTTATCAGTTGGTGGGGAAACCGGAGTGCCCGGAGGAAACCACCCAGACACGGGGAGGAACATGCAAACTCCACACAGAAAGGTCCCGGGCCGTGCGGGAATCGAACTCGCGACCTTCTTGCTGTGAGGCCAGAGCGCCTCACAGCAAGAAGGTCGACATTTTAACCAATCTAGAAATGCTTTTTTTTTTTTTTTTTTGCAGTGTATAAAGTTGGTTTGTAATGTTGTGGAGTGTGAGATGGGCAGATGGGCTTTACAGTAAATTAATTATAATTCATCGGACTTTTATCATTTGATAAATTTGTAATTGTTAGACATTTAAAAATTGTTGCATTTTTTCAGTAAATGTATTCACAAAGCTCTGATACACATCAGCAGCATATCTGCACATGGGAAAAAAAGTTGAATGGCCTTATAAAGTAACTAATGTAGGGAGTAAAAGTACAGATACTTCTTGAAAAAATGTAAGAAGTAAAAGTAAAAACTTACCAGATTTTGTAATACTCAAGTAAAGCACAGATACTCAAGAACAGTACTTGAGTACAAATAATTAGTTACTTGCCAATAATATTAAATACAATAATAAATAAGAAAGACAAAATGAGAGTTGCTGGAATAAAGTGAATCTTAAAAGTGCACTGTGTAACTTTCTGGAGGTGAAAAGTCAACTACACAATTTGATAGAAATAGTAACTAACCATACTTTGAAACATTCTGAACGGGGACGAATGTTTTGTGTCATAGTGTGAGAAAATATGACTAAATGAACAGCTTTTCCACAGAAAAATACAAGAGGAGACTCGATCCATGACCAAATAATAGTCCATTTTGTGGCCACACTGCAAAATTGATTTTCAAGACAAGTTAAAGTTGTTTGATTTTAGGATTTTAACCCTGACTTCAGGCATTTTGACTAATTTAACCTCTCTCTATAGATTATGTTCCTTGTGTCAAAGTGTTTGGAACTGATTTCAAGACATTTCAAGCCAAATTATTTGCCAATGAGTTAAAAAACTGTTCTTACCTCTTTGGTAATTTTTTGTTCTTATTTTAAGCCAAATTTTCCTATATTGTCTTGAAACCAGTGAAATCTTCTACATCAGAGTTTCCCAACCAGGGGTACGTGGACTCATGACGAAAAAGGTTGGGAACCACTGTTCTACATGACATAAGCAATTAAATCTCATCCAGTTTAAAACAGCTCAAATCTAGATTAAAATTCTGATTCTAATTCATTTTAAGTCAAGATATACAGTTTTTGCTCTGCATGCAAGTCCACTCGAAGTAAAGATACGGATTTTACTATTTTCTTAGTGCATCATGAATATCCAAATGACAAAAATGTCTATT
The DNA here is from genome assembly GCA_038363315.1 of Mugilogobius chulae. Lineage (NCBI taxonomy): Eukaryota > Metazoa > Chordata > Actinopteri > Gobiiformes > Gobiidae > Mugilogobius > Mugilogobius chulae. The sequence continues at coordinate 27,193,817 of CM076396.1, forward strand.
TTTGGTCATAAAGTTACAGATTGGCTCTATTTTATTTCTTTGGCGTGATGAGAAATTCCTCAAACACACATTCTAATTAAAAATGCAGCGATAATTTACATCAAATTGACAAACTTGAAATAATAACGTTAGTATTTGTCAAATCAAAACTATTGGTGTCTGGCTGTTGCTTTTGCAGAAGGTTGCAACACGCTTAAAGATGAAGTTGCTTATTTTTACATTACAAACATGATTTAGGTTTTAAATCTGACGACTTCCTCTCCTAAATCCTTGGACACATGATTAATATCAAAATTGATTTATTTTTGGTTGCAATTATGGCTTGAAAAACACTTTTTTCAAACAGCAAAATGAAACTGAAGAGGACCACCCAAGCTCAGAGAGCTGCATACAGCTCAAGATCAGAACTAAAAATCTTTATTATTCACTTCAGACAGTACTCAGTTGTCTAATTTTTTTCACAAAGTGCAGCAATTACTAAATACTTTTAGTGGAAAACACAAAGGTTACTAATTTAGAACTAAAAAAGTTAGTTACATGTCCAACCAAAAAAAATAAATAAATACAAGTGAGAAGAACAAGGAAAAGTAAACACATAAAAAATATAATGATGTATTCACTACGATCATTATACTTATTGAAAAGTGTAACCAGTTGGGCCCATATTTCATACCTGATCCACGTCACGACGAGTTCAGTCTTCTGGTCACAGCTTCAGACAGAATCTGCAGCAGAAAACGACTGGACGTTAAAATGAATGTGAACACTGTTACATTAGTGTCAAAGTGAAGCTGCGTTAAAGACGTGGCAGGTATGAGATCACGCTGAGTGGTTCTTTATTAAGTGCCCAGGACATAAAAAAAGACAGCTTCATTCCTGCAGATGCTGTATGTGTGGCATTACTTACCGTTACAGACTGCAAAAGTACAGAACGAACCATTTTTCTCACCACATTCATCATTTTTGTGCTGACTTGGGTTGGAATGTTTCTCAAAATTGTATTGAATCGTTCCCATGTCCCTCTGAAGCTTTGTGATTTCATTTTTGCGCAGTAAGAAAAGGGTTGATTTAGTCGTCCTTCCACAGTCAGAGGAAGCAAACGGCAGGCTTATTATTGCCACGTTCTCACAAAGGTTGGTTTACTATTTCTGTCACTTTTCGGTTCGCACAAATAAACTCAGGAATGACTAAGATGTGAACTTTTGAAAACACTGAGATCACATTTGAATTTTAATTTCAAATGTCAAGACCCTCAAACAAAAGACGCAGTAATAATGTAAGTTATTGAAAAGCTGTTTTATGTTTTATTTGGCAAATTAACAAAATTTTCTTCTACAGATGCTCAATAAAATCAAAACTCATCCCATCCTCAGTGTAGATTGTAGGTTGTGTTCACCTTTCACAAGTTTTAAATGTTAAGTTTGTTTAAAATCCTGGAGAAACGGTACATTTCAGACGAGACACTACACACACATCTCTTTTTGTTTTGTTTTCTGTTCAGTTGTTTGCTCTCAGTCTCAAGTGTCCAATCAAGTCTAAAAGACGTTTTTATAATTTAATTTATTCCACTTCATCCACAGAGTTCGATACAACACTGTAACTTCAAAGGCCATATTCTCCGTTTGGTATTCCTTCAAGAGGTTGTCAATAAGAGCCACTAAAGCAGCGGCTGCACACATCTGACTTTGCAGTCTTGGACTGAAAAAGATTTCAAACCTTTCTACACAAAGATGTGTTCATATCTCATTTTAAAGAGGACCTATTATGTCAAATTCACTTTTCTAAGATGAATCTTGTTATAATGACATCCCTTCACCATTAGTTTAGTCAAAGTTATATTTGAATTGATTCATGCATGTTTGAGTAATCTTGTTTTGTTCTTCAGCTGCAGCTCAAGTGTTCTCACCTACCACCTAGCCCCTCCCACTTTCCTGTATTTACTTACAAAGTGAAGCTTATAGTTCAAAACTGTCCCAGAGCCACTTTCCAACAATAAAAAATTGTTTTTAAAAATATGTTGCTTTTTACAGTTACATTTTAAAATGAAGAGGCGGGGCTTATCAGTTCTGCAGTTTTGAACAGGAAGTCAGTAGAGCTGTTTCTATTTTCAAGTTGTTTTAGATCAACTTTGTGTTTTACAATGAACAAAAGGTAAACTACTGATCTGTAGATGTTCTAGTGTATTACTAAAAAAAAAAAAAAAAAAAAAAAAAAAACACAATAGGACCCCTTTAAAACTGAGTCTATTTTACCCACAAGAATGAATTTCAAGACAAGTTAAAGTTTCTTGATTCTAGGATCTAAACTTATTTTATTTCACTAATTTAAACTCAGTTTATTAGACATAGATTATTTCCTTGGTTCAAAGTGTTTCGAACTGATTTCAAGACATTGCTTGTTATTCTTATTTGCCAGTGGGTTAAGAAAACTGTTCTTACCCCATTGTTTTTTTTTTCTTATTTTAAGCCAAATTCTCTTATAACAAGTTAAAAATGTCTGAATTACATAAACAATTACATCTTATGCAGTTAAAGCAGCTCAAATCTGGATTAAAATACTGATTCCAAGTCATTTTAAGCTAGCCTGGAAAGTCCAGAATGATATATCTCTGTATTTTTACACAGAGAAATATCAGTCTGGTCGCCACCCCCTCCAAGGGCGTTTCCCTCCAAATCCAGTTCGTACCGTGCAATGAAAATCGTTTATTTCAGTCACGTGGTTTTTGCTAAACAACGTCCCTGCTGTGCGCAGCGCGCATGGATCTAGGCAGCGCGCATGGATCTAGGCAGCGCGGCGGAAGGATAAACAACATGGCACACCGGAAAACCGAGAGTTTGTTCCATTCACCGGTAAATGCCGTTTTAAATTACCAAAAAAGACATCGCGTCAATAGTCGTGTTCAAAATGGTCAAGGCAGTGCAGTCGGCTCGAGCCCGGCAGATGACAGCGCGAGAGAAATCCCAACAGCTTACGGCAGTAGAAGCCTTTATGCTCTTCTCTGATTGGTTCCCTCCGTTGTCTGTTAGGTGAGCTTTGCTCCGCCCTAGAAATCCAGTTGACTCGAGGGCGACCAGACTCATCCGCTGGTACAACGGTGAGGCTGGATTCTCCAGGCAAATTTTAAGCAAGTCTGGATATATAGTTTTTGCAGTGCAATAACTAAATAAGATATCTAAAATGCATCTGTAACATTCTCTTTCTATTTTATATTTTATGTCAACACATTTTTTTTTAGCATTTATATGAGCTATCTGTGAGCCCCAAATACATCAACAAGATAAATACATCATCTACAAGTTGTAAAGCAAAGAAAGACATATTGCCATAATGTGAGAAAATACAGCTGAAAGAACAGCTTCTCCATTAAAAAATACAAGAGGAGGCCCTACCTTTGACCAAATAATACTCATTTCAAGGCCATGCAAATCCACTTAATATGGAAGCCCATTTCTGCCAGTGAAAAAAAAGCTCCACTTGAAATTTCCAGTTTCTGTGTCTTTCTTTCTATCACAGTTTAGTGAGTTTTATTGAGCTCTAAATGTAAGATTTTTTCCTATTCTCACCTTCGGCTTTAAAATACTCTAAAAAGAATGCACTTTTCAAAACACCTTTTGAAAAATCACAGATATCTCTCCCAAAGCGTGCAGCCCTATTCATCAACCTTTCAACATGAAGCGACAAAAGCTGTGGTGGTTTGCATAAACAAGGACATATCTCTGACTTGAAAAATCGGAGGCCAGTGACCCAGGAAATGAGCTCTGGAGTTATGCAAAGGTTTTCTACACTGTCTGTCCTGAAAGCTTCTGTTTTATTGTTTTATCAGAGCAGCCTGATAAAGTGTATATGGTGTGATAGAATGGAAATGAGGATTCAGCTCGGCAAACGCAAAATCGCCTGGTTCAAGACACTTATCTGATTTACTCGTCATAAAAAAACAATTACGTTCCACCACAGAGATGGAGGAATGAGGTGGTAAATCTGAAGTGAGTTCACCTTGCACAAATATTAAACACGTGAAAAAAGAGAGAGAGGATGTGCATATTCACTGGACTAAAGACGAATATAAAACTCATCAAAACAGACAAACTGGGTCAAAACAAGCAAAATGCCTAATGAAATTTAAATAAAACCTAACCTGTCAGATGCATCTTAACGCCGTCTTCTCTTCAGCTCACTGTCGGGTCACTCTTAGCTCTACGTAGAAGGCTCTCGGATGTCACATTCTTAAGACTTCTTTCTGAAACAAAACAAAATACAGTGATTCATTTGCAATTCTCGACTTTGAAGTTGATTTAAAAATGGTCTTGGCAGATACTAAGCAGGAGGTGAAAGTCAGTTTGAAGTTATTGCTGTTTTTTTTTCCCCACAGTTTAAACCGAGTGAGTCATAGGTTTGTATAATTTATAGTTTATAGGCAGTAGTGCTGGGTTTCAGATGACATCACAATGATCTACAGGCCAATCTTATTTCAATCAGACTGGGGGCAGCTACAACAAATGTTGTTTAAATTCAGTTTATATTTGCAATGCCAAAGTTTAATGGGTCTAGTCATCACAGAAATCACCACTTTTTAAATTGGTGATTTTTTTTTTATATATATTTCGTGGGAAAGTCCAATGTTGAAAAACTGCCTTTTGCCCCCAACCTGGACTATAACTGACATGAATTAGAATGTGAAATCCAGCAACAATATAAAACATATAATATGAAGACTGTCAGTTAGTTCTTGCATGGACATCAATTGACTTTGGCTTGTGACTTCTGTACTTCAGAGGAAGTACAGAAGTTCATTACTCAAGTAAAAGTACAGCTACTTGAGTACAAATGACTCCGGTAAAACTAAAAGTACAGCTGAATCTCTACTTGAGTTAAAGCAAAAAAGTAAACCAGTCAAATTTTACCTTTAAGCTAAAAAGTACAATCCCAAAGTTGATGTGTAGTGCAATGGAGTGTGACTCATTTTATAGAAAACAATTACAATAGAGTTTTGTGATCGATAAACAGTTGTTAAAAATGAACTATTTTGGGGAGATTTTAACTTAAAGCTCTGACATTTGGCAACACAGCACATGTGCGCTGACCGGTTTGGAGGTAGAAAGTACATGTTGGAGGTAAAAAGTCACCATAAGTATACCCCAAAAAACTACTCAAGTGCAATACTTATGCAGCGATCATGTGCACTGGGAAACTCTAAGGTACCTACGTAATGATTGGACTTCACAAAATCAGAGCGTTCATGACGGCAGCTCATAAAACACACGGGGAGCAGTGACACTGACAAACATTTGCATTACTTCATTTAGATTTTTTTGCAGATTTGCGAAAGGAATTTCTTGTTGTTGTAATTCATGAACTTTTTAAGAAGCTGTGCCTTTTCTTGAAGGTAAATCGCTGATAAATGAATTATTTCGGACATTACCAGTGAAGTTGTTTTGATGTAAATTCTTTTAGTCTGCATTATGGTTTTAAATGTGTTTTAGTTGTGAAGCAGAACTCTCAGTGTGTGATATTAATCAAAATCAAAAAAAGGCCTTCAACACTTCCGCACGAGTTTTCGAGATGAAATTCCGACCCGAGCAGTGTGAGATAACTTTCCAGTTTCCAAGAGCACATGAATGCAGCAAGAACTTGAGTGCAAACACATGCCATGATTGCTTTCTTTCCCTACTGACACATGTATTCTGTATATATATTTTTGTCATTAACCCCTCTGTGTACTTTTCCTGACCTTACAAACCTGCTGCAGATGTAACGTTAGTGGAGGTGAAACATCAGACTTCTTCTCTCCTTCTCCGCCTTTAAAAACACAAGATTAAAAATATGATCAATACAGCACAATGGTTTGTAGTTAAACGACATGCATTGTGTAACTTTCTGGAAACAAATAGAAAGATAAAATCATTCTTTTGAACATTCTTATTGGGGATAAAATTGTCTCAAATGCTACATGAGACAATGTAATAAAAGGATCTGCAACTTCCATGGAAATAAACACAAGGAGGTTTTTTTCGTAGTCAAATAATTAGGCTCAGTAACGTGACATCATACGCCATTAGAATGTTCAGTTGGTCCCATTTTAAATAGCTAAATACCGAAAATAGAGTCAATTAAATACTATTCTGACACTACAGAGTGATAGATAAATTTACCAGTACTGACCCAGCAGTTTATTGGGCTGTTCCACGGCTGTTTTGTTTACTTTTTTAAATTGTTCTGTCTAATGTATTCTTATGTAAGTTCTGCCAAACTGACAACAAACATGGCGGATTTGCCTTTATTTCTATGGTAACCACAGATGCTTCCTGAGCCTAATAGTTAATTTGGAATGGAATCTTGCTCAAAGTAAAATTACACATTTTATTATTAATTTAGTGGAACAAAGACATTCGAACTAGACTTTTACATACATGTATTTTTTGGTTAAAAAGTTACACGGTGTACCTTTAACGTTAATAAGGCTCAGGAAGCAACCACGCCATGTTTCTTGTCAGGTCTGCAGAAATTTCATAAGAAATACATTAGCCAAAAACAATACTAAAACGTGAATAAAACAGCCGTGGAACAACCCAAAAAACTGTTGGTAAATGTATCTAATATCGCTCTGTACTGTCAGAATAGGCTTTAAGTATTCAGCCATTTAAAATCACCATTGGTTTTAACATTAGAGAGAGATTTTTTACAGTAAATAGGTTTTTTAGTTGACCTGGTTAAGTAGACAAGGTTTAACTAACGCTAGCCAGTGTTATTTAACAAGTTTGTAGTTAGTTTGAACGAAATAAACTGCGATAAACGTTACCAAAACACTACTAACGTTAGCTAGTAGCGAATTAGCTAAATTGACAGTTAACAAGCTAGCTAGCTGACGTTCCAGTCTGAGCCAACTTGCTGAAATTATCGCTAAAATGTGCAAACTATTTAACACTAGGATCAAACAAACGTCATTGAAATATTTACAATCTCCTTACAGTTCCACAATAACTGATAAAACTCGTTTATATTACGATTCAAACCTTTATAAAAGACGAAAACGGTGGAGGAGCAGAGCAGCTTCATACCGGCTGGTTGTTCTATCGTCGAAAGAACGGGTTGCTATGGTTACAAGGAACTTTCACAATTAAAGCGAGCAAACATGAATATATGAATAAAACAACTTTAAAAGCCTTTAAACGCGACATGAGAAGTTTTTGGAGTGTTCTGAAATATGTAAATGAGCAAACGGACAAAGATTATATAACTTAAAATAAAGACGCTTTTTATCAGAAAAGTTTTTATGTTTTACTTTGACGACCTGCCAGAACTCCTTTGACACGCTCACGCAAAACCTCCTCTATGTTTTTATATTCGGTGTGGGACAGTGCAATTAATCAAATTCAAATTTTAATTATGAATATTAATCGTTTTCAAAATTGTGTAATTGAGGAATTGTTATTATTGATCGTAACTTACAAGTCTGTTCATAAGTGCTGTTTTGTTTTTTTTTTCTTGATATGGAAAATAAGTGTTTTCTTTACAAATACATTTACTTCTAACATTTATTTCAGTGAGATCTGTCACATATTTCAATTTATCTCTTAACTCCCTACATCTAATTGTCACTAATGGTCTGCACTCTCTCTAAATAAATTGCTTGAATAAGTGACACTTTAAAATAATTGTGGTTATTCTCTTTATCATAATCAAGCAGTTCTCTACTCAAGTAAAAGTCCAGATACTTGTGTAAAAAACAACGCTGGTAAAAGTCAAAGTTCTGCTGAAACTGCTTTACTTGAGTAAAAAAAAAAAAAAAAAGTACAATTACACTGCCAAAAGTTATTTTCTACTCTCAATTAAAACTACTAATACTAATAAAATCTGGCAGCACATTTCCCTTGTTTTAAGACATTTCTGGCTGTTTCAAGAGTTCTGACTCTAATTTGTCAATGAAGTGAGTAAAAATGTCATTAGTAAATATATTGGTTTGAAATAAGAACAAATGTCTTGAAACATGGCAGAAAACACAATGAAACAAGTCATATAATCAAGTAAAATAATCTTAAATACCAAATATAAAGATTAAAATCCAGGTTTTAGGACATTTTAACCAATCTAGACATGTATTTTTGCTGTGCATAAACTTGATTTTTATGTGTTGGAGTGTGAGATGTGCTTTACAGTAAATTAATAATAGTTAACCCTATCTGACTTTAATCATGTGTTACTTTTAGAAATTATAAAGTTTTTGGTGATTTGCACTGATATTCGACAGCAGAGCAGCTCTTTTAAAAAGAATAAAATGGGTTTAAAAAAGTAACTCGCCTGTTTTTAAAATGTAGGGAGTAGAAAGCACAGATACTTTTTGAAAAATGTAAGAAGTAAAAGTAAAAAGTCACCAGATTTTGTAATACTCAAGTAAGTACAGATAGGCTACTAAAAATACTTAGCTTCTTGCCAACTTTGCAATTATGATCTCACACATACAGCTGTGCCATCCATACAGAATGTTATGTTTGATTCCATTAGGCTTATCACTGCCAAACAGTTTAGCTCTAATACACAATATGCTAATTCTTTAATTTAGAAGTGTGTTTTTTTTTTTCCCTCAGAAGTTGGTCCTCTATGGAGCTCAACAGTGACCGCCCACTTCCTGGTTCCTAAATCTCGAACCCCATGTTAAATTGCCATAGGGAATTCAATAAAAAATTATATTAAAAGTTTGAAAACGTCCTCGGGGCTAAGCAGCTATGTGGTGAGTCACGAGTATAAGACCTACATTTTTGTTTAAAAAACGTTTTTTCAGCTTTGTAAACTACGAAGTTATTACGACATTTTGCCGAATTTTAAGTTCTAGATGTGCTTTTTAGACTGAAAACAACTGCGCTGTGGATCTGAGTTAGCACATAGCTGGATAGCCCGCGGTATGTCTTTAAACTCTTAATATTTGAATTTTTCAAAAAGCCTATGGCACTATAACATGGGGCAAAACTCTTCCGGAACCAGGGCGGTCTTTCACTGTGCAGCTCCATAGTTTGTTTATCCCAGAACCTCCTGAACACTTTGAGTGACAGCAGACCCGAGCCTGCCTGGGACACTGATGGATGAACTCATTTGTTTTCCCAAGGGCAGAGACTGGAGAAAGATCACTCCTTCAGTCTGTGGGTGACCTGATGATGGTGCACACAAAATATTACACTGTCCTGCTGCACAAACAATCAGTCACAGTGCTAAAAAAAGATCATGCAATTAGACGGTTTATATTATGTTTTTGATTAAATCTCAATCATGTTCGTGCACAACTAGAGCTACACTGTTTTATATTTCTTGGACCTTCCTTTTGTAGTCTGGCTTCTTTGGAGGATTTATTGTGCAAGCTATGATTACAATATTGACCTGTGCTGCTGTCTAAAATGTTTTATGCCTTGTGTAATTTGTCAAATCTCTGTGTTTTTCATGACAAGGGCTGCAGACATTGTTCCTTGTGATAAGTTTGGACGTTTCTCCTCGTGTCTTAGGTGGTTTTAGAAGATTGCAATACCAGCATTTGTAAATAAAGTTCTTTTTTGACCCAATGCATGCTGTGTTTTCTTTAAAAATGTATATCATCAAGCCAGAGTGGAGACAACTTGATCATAGAGGTGTGATTTGGGCTTGAGTCTGACTTGAATCTCATACGACATGACCTGAAAAGTAAATAAATAAGACTCAGGCTTGTCTTGGACTTGGAGCTCTGTGACTTGAGATGACTTGATGCATCTCCCCAAAAACATATAGGCCTAGTGTAACTTATAAAACAATGAAATCACAGAAATACAAGATGTATTTGAAAATAATTAAAAGACTTGACTTGGACTTATGTGACTGGTGTGTTCTGCGTTGTGTGTGCCGGTTTATGATTGTTGGTGCAGGAGTGAACCGCAGGACACAGCCGAGCGATTGGAGGAAGTCTCCATTTAATCTGGATTACAAGTCCACAGTGAAACAGGGTCTGAAAATAATTGCAGATTCTTCTCATGTTCTCCACCTGCAGTACGAGCTCCTGCAGTCAAGGAGGAGGAAAAGAGTTCCTTTGTGTAAGAATCAAAAACTTAGTACTGTAAATGTTTAGGTGTGTGTACTGTTTGTATGTGTGCTTGTCTTATTGTTTCATTTTTTGTCGTGTCTATTTTTCTTTTGCTACTGACCCCCTGACTCAAACTTAAATTGTTCTGCAAGGAGACAGAGAATAAAGAGAACCTTGAACCTATAAAAGTGAACAGAGTCAACATGTGCTGCTACAGTTGGCCCAAACTACAAAGAAGAGACAGCATCAGTATTATTCCAGTTTTCTTTGCGCCAATACATAAAAACATCGGAACAACTCAAAGACTTAATATTGACTGAAATACAAGTATAGCTTGTTCAATGACCAAAATAAAAGTGAAATATTGAGTGTGTTTACATGGGCACGAATAACCCGGTTATGAGCAGTATCCTGGTTATGACAATATTCTGGTTCTGGTGTTTACACAAGCTCAGAGAAACCAGGATATTCATGTTCCTGTTCACATGTGCACTGAGAATATCCTGGATATTTAGACTGTTATGGCTACAGTAACACAGATTAGGCAAGGAACTATGCAGGTTTTTAACATGTTTGTAGCAACAAACAGATAAAATACAACAAATTAAGAACATCAGACTGTAGATCACAGTCAGAGCTTTGAGAAAAGTGATTTTAACAGTGAAAACATGTCTGAATACTGAAGAGTCGGTTCAGAGTTACAGCTTTGTTGTGTTTAGAAGTTACGTTATAGTTTTTATGATGACCCATTACAAATAAAAAAAACAATAATAAAGTCATTGAAAAAGGCTTCGACCCTAAACGATAACAACTGCTAAAAAAATGAATATATGAAAAAGAAAATAATAATTATGAGTCATTTGGCGGAAAATTACAATTTCTACTATATCAGTTCCTTGAGTTTGCACATGCTCAGTTTGGAAATCAGGTTATGGTGTTTACATGGACACACACATAACCAGAATATTTAAAAACCCTGATCATAAACGGGTTATTCGTGCGCATGTAAACACCCTCAATGACTAAAATGCACTTAATTACATTGGATAACCAACCTTTCCATCACAGATTGACACAAAAGGGAAGAGGAAGTTACGACACACAAAGGAGAAACATGACTGGGTGCCAGGTATGTAGAATAAACAGCAAAAGAGACAGTTTTGTGTAATTGTAACACTATATGAACCGGTTACAGTATAGCTAAAAACATACAGAATTTGCAAAAAAAAACAAGATGCATTCAATAAAAATTTAATCTTAAAACTTGAAGACTTGAGACTTGACTCAGACTTGACTTGGATTTGCCTCTGTTTGACTTGGGACTTGACTCAGACTTGACTTCGACTTACTTCTGTTTGACTTGGGACTTGACTCAGACTTGACTTGGACTCACTTCTGTTTGACTTGGGACTTGACTCAGACTTGACTTCGACTTACTTCTGTTTGACTTGGGACTTGACTCAGACTTGACTCGGACTTATACCTCTGTTTGACTTGGGACTTGACTCAGACTTGACTCGGACTTATACCTCTGTTTGACTTGGGACTTGACTCAGACTTGACTCGGACTTATACCTCTGTTTGACTTGGGACTTGACTCAGACTTGACTCGGACTTATACCTCTGTTTGACCTGGGACTTGACTTGACTTGGACTTATACCTCTGTTTGACTTGGGACTTGACTCAGACTTGACTTGGACTTATACCTCTGTTTGACTTGGGACTTGACTCAGACTTTCAAAAACAGTTGTCTCACCGCCGCTTCACCAAGATCTCATTTTAATTCAGCACGTTGTCTTCCCGTTTAAGCTAATTTGCCTTGACAAGTGAGTGGATCATTTGTTTTTAATTTGTGTTTGAAAATGTCAGCAATAAAACCAGACAGGCCAACGCACGCACGACAGACTTTTAATTTGATAAACTCACTGGGAGGTGCAGTTTGGATAATGGAGTTGTGGTCTACTTATGAGGAGACTGAAATGTTTAAATGGGAGTTTAAAGTATTTTGAGCGCATACATTATTGAAAACTAATATTGATTAATTGAGATAATGTTCAAAGGTGAGCTCAGTGTCTGCAGTGCTGGGGAAGAAGTTACAGATTACTGAATACTTGCACTGAAATGTATAATATACATTTTATTAGTCAAAGAGTTTTTAAACTATTCTAACTGTAGCCTATATATATTTTTGCTAAGTCTTGTTAAAAACCTTGCATGTTTCTATTTTCCCTGCTGTTCTTAAGCTGTACGTTGCAACAATGGAAATTCCCAATTGTGGGGCAAATAAAAGATAACTTATCTTATTTTATATTAACAAAACAACAACAACAACAATAATAATGAAAGAAAATGTATGATTATCATTTTTTTTTTACCAAAAAAATTAGATATAAACTGTGATGGATAGTTACAAAGTGGCTTAACATGCAAACACCTTTTTTTAAGTTAATAAAACAAAAATTTGTGAGATGATGACATCAACCAATGCAGTCACACATGGAGGAAATAACATATGGGAAAGGTATTCAGAAGCAGTTATTTTTTTCTCCACTTTATCTTTCCACACATTTTAATTATATTTATAAATTAAAAATACGGCATTTTCTAAGTGTAGTCTGAATCGTAGTTTATTTATTAATAATTAATAAATGTATTTATTTTATTTGTTTGCACGGTTGTGTCTGTCTGTGTACCGTCTCCCAGCAACGGCGCCCGGGGGCGGAGCCAGGCTGAGTGCGCCGTTTCCATGGACACCGCTCCCCCAGGCTCTTAGCAAAAGTTACGACAAAAAAACTGCAGAAAGTTGGTAAGTTATGACATTTTCTTTACATTTTACATATAACGCTAAACTTATTGAACGGCAGTTTTTGTCTCTCCACGCGCGAAGCTAAAGTTGTTCCTTACTGTCCATTAGCGAGTTAGCTAGCTGTTATATTTGTTAGTAGTTTTAGAAAGTATTGTTTTGTCAGTTTACGCTAACGTTAGCTTCACGCTGCTGCCCCAACATTAACTTAAGTTAGCTAGCTAACCTAAGCGTGTTGTGACGATGAAATGCTGTGTTGTGTGAGCAGGTGGCAACTTTATTTGCTAAAACGCAGTGCAGATGGTCGAAATAACAGGCTGCATTTCATTTAATAACTGGAGGAAAAGAATGAATAATGTTACACCTGGTCAAATATTTCTCAAACCCTGACAATAGTTCTGAAGTATTGGCTTAAAGTGAACCCTGACTATAACGACAAATATGGCTAAAATGCAAGTACATCTCATGTTTGTTCAAATAAACTACAAACAAATATAAAACTGCTTACTATGTTTATAAAATCTGCATTGTTTTGAGCTACTGGGCGCCGCCATATTGAGCATTCTGGGTTGATGACATCAAATGGTTGCTTTTGGTTGTTGCCATGGTTACTCCTGTGGTTCGATCGGTGAACAGTTGAAACAAAAACACCACTGACAGTGTCCAGTTCTTGCCTCTTCCTCTTGATTATCTTCAGTTTTACAAAATTCCACATAATCGTTTTGTATTTGGCCAAATTCCAGCTCAAACTGAAAGGTTTTAACTGTTGCTTAGTTACCTGTTACCTTGACAACCACCAGAGGGCAGACAGACAACCATTTGACGTCACAGCCAAGACAAAATGGCAGCCATGTGATTTCTTTAAAACATGATTTTGATAAAACTACAAATACTTTCAAGGTTTTTGTCCTGTATTTATATAAGTGATGATATTATAAGTGTTTTAGGGTAAACATGTGATTGTAGCCAGGGTTCGCTTTAAGAATTTACCGAGAAGTCATAAAAGTACCTTTTACAAATTATGTTAAAAGTTACTGAGAATCAGAGGTGGGACCAGGGCACAGTTTTGTAAGTCTCTAGTAAGTCTCAAGTCAAAGAGAGACAAGTCCAAGTCAAGTCCCAAGTCTCAGTCCATATTATCAAGTCAAGTTTCAGGTCATCATAATAGTGACTCAAGTCAAGTCCAGTTCACGACCTGCAAGTCCACACTTCTGCTGTGATGTGTACTGTATAATAAAATACAACTGGTCCACTTCCTCAAAAGACAAGAGGTTGTTTTAGTCGTATTCTGTTTGATCCATCATAAATTAAATAAAGTAGTGCTATATTTAGAGATGGGCATTATATTCAATTCTAAATATCTAATTTGTTCTCGTAGGTTTATTGGTTTGGCAGGGATGGTTTAACTTTGTGAAAGTTCTAGAGGAAAACTATTTAATGCAGAGATAATTGGCAGTGATTTGTGACTTTTAATGCCATTTACAGCAGTTTAACTGATATGAAACAGTGTAAGGATATTATAGAACATGTAAAACAGGAAAGTAATGTTTTCAAATGAAACAAATACTGTAATAGGCAGAATGTTGGGTGCTCCTAACAGAGACGGCAGCTCTGGCTCTGTAATGGTAGGGGAATCACTGATATCCTGAAAACAGATTTTATTGTAAAAATTCAATGTTGAGTAAATTGTTAACAGTGACTAATGGTAGAAAATAAAATGAACAAATTGAAAGGTGATGCTGCCAAGTTTAGTATGAATGTAACAGTTCTGCACTTTTGTGATTCATTTTATAAATATTTCACATTTGAGTGACAGGTTGGCACAGCGATAAGCGCTCAGAAGGTCCTGGGTTCAGTTCCCAGTCGACTCTGGGTTTTTCTACGTGGTGTTCACATGTTCTCCCCGTGTCTGCGTAGGTTTTCTCTAGGTGCTCTGGTTTCCCTTACCATTAAAAACATGTCTATTAATGCCTGGAGCCCCTCTCCCAGGACTCCCCTGCAAAAGAGGTTCTGAATCTCAGTGGGACTTTCCTGGTTAATTAAAGGTCAATTAATTACTGAACTTAGAGACGGCAGCTCTGGCTATAAAAGGTAGGGAAAACATTGGTATCTTGAAATTAGTTTTCAAAGTAAAAATTCAGTGTTGAGTAAATTGTTGACAATGAGAAATGCTACAAAAAAACTAACACACTAAAATAACTATTAGGTATAAATGTAATATTTCTGCACTTCTGTGATTCATTTTGTAAATATCATTAACATAACATTCTACAACAAGAATGAAATCTGTTGTACTTTGTGATTACGTTTAGGTGGTGTGTCTCCAGCTGCACAGATGGGTTCAGCACTGACCAGAGCAGCCCAGTGGACCTCCTCCTCTGCCTCTGGGAGTAGAACCCTCGCTCTCACCCTTCTGAACCAGACTCTACTGTCAGAAATCCTGCAGTTTGTGGAGGATGTGAAGTCTCTCCACCCTCAGTCTGCGGAGGTGGTGTTCGAGGAGCCGCTGCAGTGGAGAACGGCTCTCCAGACGTCGGATCTACAGGCAGGATACAAAATCAGGTGGGTCAGAAACTCAGGCAGAGGTTATACGTTCTTTATATTTAAGCAAGAGTTAGTTGTATTTAGCATGACATTGTGTTTTGCAGGCCAATATTATCTAATCCAGATGGCAACTAAAATAAATAGTGTTTAAATGGTGTTTATGCTCTAATATAAACAGCTTACTACTCTAGCCCTGGCGTCCTCAACAGCACAGTCCTTCCATCTGAATAAGTCTGGCCCAAACATTAGAAATTAGGTTCCGCATAGAAGGATTATTGATGTCCGTCTAGTTAGCTGGGGAAACTTCTTTGATTAAAACAACAAAACAGGACGAGAGCAGCTGTTTGGATCAGGTCTGAACCGGTCTGACAGACGTCTGTCTCCTGAAGCTTGAGACAGTGTTTTTCTTGCCGTTTTTTCACCTGAACGTAAAGTTTAAGGGTTGTAGGGTTGAGTTTCATTCACAAATGTTGATTTAGCAGCAGAACTTCTGTTTTCTCACAGTGATAAACTCTTGTAGTTAGCTGACAACAGTGCTGGCTCGACTTGTTGCTACCGCTTGGTCAATCAGCGGCAGCTCTTTCAGCGTACCGGGTGTGCGTGCATCTCCCACGTTGATAAACAAATAATCTTCATATGGCAATGGCTATTTTTCCATGCAATGTTGGTATTTTCCACAGAAATCTAAGACAGCAGTAGTTATTTTATTTATAATGGGTGGAACTAGATATTTGTTGTATTTGGTCATACACTAACCCTCAGGACGTGGCCCCCCAAAATATGTGGCTACTGAATAACCCTGGTCTAGTCGTCTAAACTTGTATAATAATTCACTCATCAAACAGACTAAAAACATATTATATAAAGATATAAAGGTAAAGAGTTGAACTGTGTGTGATCCCAAAGTCTGTGTCAGTGAGAAATGTGAGAGAAGCCTCATCACCGCTGACATTTAAAGTGTTGGATGTCCACTGCAGAGTCTCTAATAGAAGAGTGTGTCGTGTGTGTCTCCTCAGTGACTCTGGAGTTCAGTCTGAGCAGCAGGACTCTTCAGGACGACCTCTGCTGCTCCTCTCTCCTCCACATGTGTCCGTGAGCTGTTTCTCTCTCCTCTCTGAGCTGCTGTATTTGTGTGAGGACAAGGAGGCGGAGCTACGAGCCTGTCTGGAAGGTAAAATCTAAGAAAGAAAGATGAAAAGCAAAATCAAACAATGTCCACAGAGATACAAGTAAGACAAGCAGAGACAACAGACAAGCAAATACAGTTATCACACTGTCTTATTTCAGTCTTTTTTGCAATGTTTGAAACGTGAACAACAGAATCAGATTTTTAAAACATAAATTGTTAATCGAATTGCAAAAGTAATACTTGTCGTAAGTATAGATATTTTTCCCAGTTCACAACACCTTAAGCCATATGAATGTGAGGTGAGTAGAGATGATTCCCAAAATAGGATTGAATCGTTTGGATAGTGGTGGTGGTGGTATAATTAAACTCTGGTGTTGGGTTTGATCCTCGTGTGTCCTTGTGTGCGATTAGAAAAGGTTTGATTCCACTGTCATTTGTCAGTCAGAGGAAGTAAACAGCAGCTTTTTTTCATTATATTCTTACTGAGGTGAGTTTAGACATTTTGTCACTTTTTGTTTACAAAAATTGACCCAGGAATGACTGAAATATGAACTTTTGGACGCTATAGGCATTTTCCCACACTATAGGCATTTTTTTCATACTGCCCACATTTCTTCAGTCCCTGTTTAGTCAGAGGAACTACCCTGTCTCCATGTTTGTGTTCACACAGACACAGTTTCTGAAAGTGGGTCTAACTAGCTTTAGCATTTGCATCTGTAAAGTCTGGAACATTTAAATAATTCATTATGTTGTCTTAGGAAAACAAAAGTTGTCTATTTTTTGATTCCACATAAAACTTTAAAGTGCAAAACTTAAAACACCACTGAAATTAACTAACAATAAAACTAAATGATTCACTGTAATTCCTATTAATAGTCCTATAGGCTACTATTTACAAATTAAATGAATACATTTTGAGAGTTACTGCCTTTAAATCAGTTTTTTAAGGATTTAGAAAATGGATCTAAAAGTGAGTAAAACATGTTTCAAAACAAAGTTAGCATTGTAAATGTGCTTGTGTCACCAAAAGGTTCTTGGTCTGACTGGAAAGTACCTGCCCCAGAGCACGAGCCAACAGTGGGAAAAGGCCTTAAACTGCCACCTGCGACACGGTGGCCTTACAGCAAGAAGGTCGCGGGTTCGACTCCCGCACGTCCCGGCTTTTCTGTGTGGAGTTTGAATGTTCTTCTCCGTGTCTGGGTGGTTTACTCCGGTTTCTCCACCAACCAATAACATGCAGGTTATAGAACACTTGGTGATAGTCGGAGGTTGAGGTGCCAGGTGTTTAGGCGTATCGCCTCTGCTGAGCTGCTCCAGGACTGCTTACTGTCACTGAGTGGGGAGGATGGGTTCATCACACTGTGAAGCTTACTTATTTACTACTAAAAAGGTTAGGTACCCAAACTTTAATTTACTACAAACTACATTAAGAAGTGATATTGTTTTGTTTTGTTTTTTGGAAAGTTGCGTTTTGTTTCCCAAATTCACAGAAAAATGTATAAACTCAACAATTACGTATGTGACCCATGTTTGGAGGTAAGAATTGCTCCCATTCCCAGAGGTGAGTGAAGTTTGATTTGTGAGCTTCTTTGTGGCACATGAGTCACAGAAATAAATTTATTTGATTTCATGATGCATGGTGGAACTGAAAGTGCTGGATCAATGGACTCCTGAGGTTTTTTTTAATGAGTAGCCGTTCTAAAGTAGCCATAGTCTAGTGTAATACTGTATAGGACTTAGTATCTGAAAATCTCTATAGATTTAACAAATAGAGCTTTCCAGATGCATAATTTCAACTTTCTGTTCATTAAAAAGTTTTGTGACTCTGCTAAAATAGTTTGATATTTACAGCACTGATCCAGCTGGCAGTTTATCGGATTGTTCCGCAGCTCCTTTCGTTTCTTTTTTGGGTTATTTTTTACTAATAACGCTTCTCTGTGGACATTTCACCGCTCAAGGTTCGATTTGGTTAGTGCCGAGAGTCCGGTTGCCACGGTAACGAGTTCACTTCTGATGCTAAACTGGCCCGAAGCTGTTTCTGACTAATGTATGTAATGTAGGTTTTACTTTTGGGCAATGGTTCTTGAATTTTCACACACACAGTAACGCCTAAAATCATATTAGGTTTTTCTTCCAAGAATCACCTTCGTTTAAACCGTTTTCTTCAGAAGTATCTTAAAATCTGAAACACTGATGATTTATCCATAATTGTTTGATTTTGTCATTCTTTTTCAAGCTCAACACAAGATGGATGTTTTCACAGTTGGGTTGAGACAATGTGCTTTTTTCACGATACGATCACATTATACAGGACATTGTGACTTGATATTAATCAAGTAATGCGATATTTTTACAATAATACAAGAAAAAAAAATAGAACAAAGTCAGTGTGTATTGCAAAACATTAGGTTTGTGGTTCCATATTAGTGTTGTCACGATACTAAAATTTCAAACTCAATTCGATACTTGAAAAAAAACTCGATACCGATTTCGATACCACGGTGCCAACTTAAAATTTTTTTTTCTTATGTTAGTATTTTATTTTTAATTATTATTATTTTATTTATGCTTTTCTTTTTGATATTATTAAAACAATAGTATTTTAATATATTATTTGTTTATTATTAACTGGATTCATGAACCTTTACATTAAGACTGGGCTTTGTTCTATTATCAGACACATTTGCTGTTTATGTAGGGTATATATACAGTATGATAGTTTCATCATTTCCATCTCCAATGAAAGAAGAAGGGGGCGGGGCTTAGCGTACGAGAGGGGAAGGGGGCTTAAAATATCGATATTGGTTTTAGTATTGATTAATATTGGGGAATCGATTTTTTTGACAACCCTATTCCATATTATGCTGCAGAAATACAGTAGTTAATCTTTTTCAATTACATTTAAAAAATCAAATGAATGCCTGGGTTGTAACCCAAAATGTCTTCCCTTTTTCTATGGATCCACTTTGGTGCTGATTAATTCTGAAAAGTTTGGTGTTGACACAATTCTAATTAGGTATGAGCAATATCGTGATAAAAATGAAATCCTGAGCTCACTGCTGTGACAATCTGCTTTTTTGGTGAAATTGTCAAATTTCCCATTTCTCCATTTAAGCCTCAGAGTTGCATTTGAGCGTCTGTTTTTAATATTCTTATGAGTTTTGAAGCTCGTGTGTTGAGACTTTTGTGTTGCAGCTTCAAGTCAAGTTCTAGGTCAATTTTATCAAATTTTCCAGTTTTATATACAAAATAAATACAATTTATGAATGAAACAGGGATTTTAGCATATTTTCAAAAGCTGTTATTAGTGTTAGAAATGCCAAAATTGTTTTATCACACAATGTTCTAATTGATTGATTATTTAAACAACTTTCTTTATGAGCTGAGGTCGCTTGTTTGTGGATTGTTTCAAAGGCTTGGTCGCGTTTTTTCTGAAATCTGTCCACACTGGTCAGTCTTTGTTCTGCTCTGAGTGAGTGACAGCTGGATTTAACCAATCACAGTGAAGTAAGAACATTTAGATAAAGAAGATGATTGTATTTACCTCAAAGACAAAAGATAATAGTCTACAAGTATTGTGATAAATCGAAATCGTGATCTGTCTCCAGGAAAATCATGATAATAATTTTTTGCCTCATCGCCCAGCCCTAATTCTAATGTGAACAGCAGCTTTGACTGTGACATATGTAAAAGTAACAGAGCCTAAACAAATGTTTAAATTGTCTGCATTTTTTACGATGCATGTGCTCTGATAAAATACGGTACAATAAAGCAAATTGTATCACGATATATTGCAAAACCATTTACTGTATTGTAACTTTTATTGACCTCGTGACTGAATCTGTCTTCTCTTCTTTGTCTCACAGAAACCAGCGATGTGGCGTCAAAGATCCTCGGTCCTAAACTCGCTGCTCTTCTGGAGTCTGACACAACAAAGAAATAGACAAACTGAGAGGGAAAGATCGAAACGCCAAAGTCCAGTTGCTGCAGTTGCTTCAGAGGCTGAACAAACAGATTTTAGACAAAGTCCTGCAGCAGATCTCTGAGTAAGTCTCCAAGGCTATGGTATTATCTGGATTTTGTCCTTTTTTTATTCCTGGGTGTCGCTTTCTTGTATCTCTTGATTTGTCTCATGTTAGGTCAGGAAGTCTTGGATTACTGTAATTTATATTTTAGGGCAGCAACAAGTAGTCAGAATAATTGTGACTAGGCGACTATTAGTTTGTAGATTCTATTTTTTATTTTTTTTGCCAATATCAAATATATTTGCTTTTTTAGAATAATATCACAGCTCACATGATCACATCTACTTTTCACTTAAATCCAAAATTAAAGCACGCTATTTCTTTCTTTGGCATTATTATGTAACATGCTGTCATATTATCAGCTTTTTATTTTTCCATTTTTATGATGAACTTAGTAATGAAATGTTCTTTACAGGGAAGTAGGAGAAAGAACGAAAAATAAGCAAGGGAGGCAAGTCAAATCAGAGCTATTTAACAGACAGATTTTTTTTTACAGTATTCTGTGAAACTGGAGCTTCATATTGGTCCTTATTTTGTGCAAAACCACCTTAGATCCACAGAGAAAAGGTCCAAAATATACCGTGAAGTAAAACAGAAGTTTAGGCACTGACCTGACTAAAGTTTGTGCAGCTCTGATCACACTGACAGTCCTGAGTCTGACTGACGCTCCTAAGCCACTTTTACAAGGGCGGCATCTGGGCTGGGGTCCTATTTATTTTTTTCTTTTGATGGATTTTAACTATAGTATAATAAGAACAACACATCTAAAACACACCAAAATACAGGAACTTGCATTGAACATTTTGATATTTTCCTGGAGCTTGTGATGTAACATAAAAAAACGTTGATTTTGGAAATATATTTGTAACAAAGGACTTGTAGATCAGAGGGTTTGTGTGTGAAATTAAACTAAATATAAATGAATTGGCTGTAGGTCGACTCAAGGATGACAGCTGAAAATTCGACTCTTGGCCTCTAACCTGGACTTAAGAACCTCCACTAAATATATCAGCACCAATTATCAGCCGATATTGTTAGAATAATTCTCTGTATTTGTATTGGTATCTCTACTCTAAGGGCCTGATTTATCAAGCCATGTGCTAAATTGCGGGTGCAAAAAAAAAAAAAAAAAAAAAAATCACGTGTTATTTATAAGCATTTTACACAAACTTTAATATTGGAAGATGCACATACAACAAACTAAACAAGACACATATGAACTACCTCAAATTCTGCATCTTAACTGGGAATTTACACCAGGAGCTGCAGCAGCACGTCATACGCGCGTATTTTCAAAAGCTTCAATCTACACTAGACGCGTCAGTGCTGCTCCAACAACGCGAGCCTGAGCATCTACACACATGAATAAACCAAAAACTGCTCCATATTATGAACGAGGAAGAGCCTAAAACTGTGAATCAGAGGTGCGGTGTTCATTAACAGGCGCGGTGCTGCATTTGCATATTTTACATCAGGGTTTTTTGCCTACTTCACGTTGTACTAAGAACCTTAATTGTTCTTCTATTTTTCACACCACCCGCAAATAAAAGCGTAGGATTTCTCTTGCCTGCTCTCTCATCCACGTGCACGCGCATTGGCACCCCAACAGGCACGCGCAGCACCGAGAAGAGCAGCTGGAGGGAGAGCAGACCTGCCGGGGGAGAAAAAAAAGACGCAGGTAGGGCTAAAGGCTCGTACAGACAGGATGCGATGAGCGGCAAATGTCGCTTGAAATCCCATTCATGTGTATGTGGCTGTCAGCGGAGGAATGGCCTGTGGTGCTGCCAATCAAAGCAGAGAAATGACGGCTTTGAGAGGCGGTACCGCTCTCGCTCCAGCTAGATTTCATTTAACTGGAGCGACGCGAATGGAGAGTACAGGGCTTCATTTGGCAAAGTTAACAAGGAGACAGGAGTGTTTTGGGCTGATTCCAACAGGACTAGTTCTCTTGTCCATAATCACTTACGCAGCAAGCACTGAGTTTGTTTATATTAATATTTTCACGGCAGCTGTCCCGCCCACTTCCTCATTGGTTTGCGCGTGTCCTCGCTCCACCGGGCGAAACTACAGCGACAGATCGCGTCCTGTCTGTACGAGCCTTAAAACGGCTCATATAAAGCGATTGACAACAGAGGGAACAGCGTTGTTTTCACAAACACGTTTGTTATAAGTTAAGCTGTAAAATAGTGTTTGGTTTATAGCAGTCCAACTGATATTCATTGGAGAAAAGAGTCTCATAAGGACGTAATTTAAAGTTGTGTTTGAAGTCGGAAAGTTTGCAATGTTCACGGTCGTTCACGGTCGTTCAGGGAGCTTCTGGGCACTTTACATGTTGGTTTAGTGGTTGTAATCTTTGTAGTTGACGTATTTTGAAAGGGCATAGTACTTTATTTGTCTCTGCGCGGCTTTTTCCTGTGTTTTTCCTGGTAAAACGCCCGCGAGACGCGTCGTTGACGCTGATAAATTAGAAGTCCGACCTATTTTGAACGACGCGTAGCGTATTACGACCGTCAGACGGCCGTCTCACACTTCTGGTGTAAATTGTCAGAACCAAATTAGACTTGATTCCATTATAAACGAGTCCTGCGCGTATGACGGCCGTATGACGTGCTGCTGCAGTTACGCGCTGCTGCAGCTTTGGTGTAAATTGGGGGTAAGTGTGTGCGTGAGAGAAAAATGTAATCTCTGCCAAGGTTTTGCTCCCCCTAACCTGTTTTGCACATGAGCAAATGCTTGATAAATCTGGCCCTAAATCGTTTTATAACAAAAACGGTGGCAGCATTATAAAGGTGGAGGTATATTTAATCTTATGTGAGGCAAATTCAATCTCTTAAACCATACTATCAAATAGAACTTTGATTTGACTCATGTAGTTGGTATTTATTTTGAAAGTACCAAAAAAGAATAGCCAATTACCGCTTTTAATCAATAATACACGCTCACATTTTTGTCCCAAATGTTTGACTAATGCTGTGTTTCAAACTAGTCGAGTTTTGTACAAGTTTCACTGTAACGTCATTGACCATCCTTGTGTCTAAAGTTGGTCATGTTGAGTTTGTGTGTGCACGTTCAGGCAGGTGCATCTCCACACCAGCCTCATGAAGAACGAGCTGGACTCTCTGATGCTGTTCTGTGGAGACGACGACCGCTCTCTGCTCAAGTCTCTGCGCTACATCTCAGGTTCCATTCTTATTCTGTTACCTCGCTGTTGTTAGGATGATTTGTACTGTTATTTCCCGTTGCTTTCTGCAGATTTCGAGTTCGCTAACGGCTGCCGCGCTCCTCCACACAGACAGTTACTGGGAGAAATGGCTTACGTCGCAGTGGAGACTTATGACACTGAGCCTTTGTACGTCTCCTGCAGCAGCCGGGGAGCTTTTCTCAATAAGGTACGACATTATTAGAGCTGCAGTCTTTCCACCTAATTATGGACTAACAAAAGATATATTTTTACACTCATTTCTGCGCAGTGTTATAAGATTATTTCCTCATCAAACCAAAGCTGAGACACTGCAGGTGAATATAAGAAAAACAATGACATTTATAGCTGTGAATGTGAAACTTGTGCTGTAGTTTAGTCACACAAGTGTAAGCCAAAAGCATCTGGACCTCGTTAGTTTTTGTAGATTACCTTTTACTAACAAGAATGCAGCAATATCTTATGTTGTTACAATTTTACATATGATATTTTATGAATAAAGAAAAGCTGTGGGTAGTGCATCATGGATCATCATGAGTAAAACAATAGTATACCCAGTAGGGGTGTAACGATACGTTTTTAGAAAGATACGATACATATCGATATGAAGCCTAGAGATACGATTACAAAACGATTTTGGGGTATTGGGGAACGATACGATTCGGAACGATACAGCAATTTTAAAACGATATTTCGATTCAGTTTGATAACTTACAACATGAATAAAATCATTACCAAGATTTTGCATTAAATCCAAAACTCAATAACAAATAATAAAATTATAGGGTAAGTATAAGGGTAATAAATTTATATTCAGCTTAATAACACAATTATTTTTCATTGCACATAAAAAACTGCAACTTTTCCCCTTTATACTAAGTTTTGTATCATAATAAAATAAGTGACCCACATTTCACCATCTTATTGAATCATTTTCACACAGATGTAGTGAGATGGGAGTCTGTGAACTTATTGTATCTTTGTGACTTATCATTAAATATTAAATCCACAAACATCTGCAGAGTTTGATCCAAAGCACGTTGACGTTTAAAAGCTAAAAGCCTACACAAATGCGTGGGTCTGTTTTATAAACATGAGTGTGGCGCCGCAGCTCTGGTTGCGCATTTGCAGCTCGTCTGGTTCTTTTCAAGCTCGAGTCATTTCTCAACGTTACCTCCGTGGTCCGGTTCGGCGTCCCTCCGCGACTTTGTCCCTCGTAACGTTGCTTCCGCTGTCCGCGCTCTCGCGGGCACGGATGTGCACCGGCACCGCAGGATGATTTGGAATACAGCGCTGTCCGTCTCCTCAGCTGGGCAGTACAGCGGCGTTGCCGTCCGGGAGTAGATTCCATGTGAAACAAGCGCTGCAAGCTCTTGATGATGACGCAGCGCAGAAAACCAGCGTATTAAAAGCACATTTAATGAAACGTTTATGTGAAAAACACACTACTAAGAATGCCGTTTGTCTGTATGGTTTATGTTTTGCCATATATCTAAATAAACCGATTCTTTGGGCTTAGATTCGAAGCGATTCAAAGTTGCATCGATGTGTGGCTGGAATTGAGGATAACTAGTAGAACGCCGATCGATGTAGCGGATCGTAAGGGCTGTGTATCGATACTTCGAATATTTAGGTGAATCGTTACACCCCTAATACCCAGTCAGGGGCTCATTGGAGATAGTAGGTGAAAGTTGATCGAAAAATGATGGAAAGGCAAAACAACTCCAAAGCACTCTTGACGGTAATAATTAATAAGCCCTATTAGTTCATGGCTATTAGTTAAAAAATGCACCTATGCATTTCTGCTCAGACAAGCCTTCTTCAGGCGCATATGACGTCACAGGTGTTAGCCTCCTTTTAAAGGGAGTGGCACCTCCCGTTACCTCCACATGAAGGACCAAATACACAATATACACTATGTACACAACAGTACACAACTTCATAGCAAATAAACCAGCACATGGTTAAAATAAATACGAGCGTGTAGAAATAACCCCTACAAACTGAGAAAAGGTCAGAAGTTATACAGTTTAACAAGTATGTGTGGATATATACTTGTCAACTCGGTCCCCGGCCCCGCTCCGGACCTCGGCCCGCTCAAGACCTCGGCCCCGCTCCGGTCCCGCTCCGGTCCCGCTCCGGTCCCCGGTCCCGCTCCGGTCCCCGGTCCCTCTCCGGTCCCCGGTCCCGCTCCGGTCCCCGGTCCCGCTCCGGTCCCCGATCCCGCTCCGGTCCTCGATCCTGTTCCGGTCCTCGATCCCGCTCCAGTCCCCGGTCCTGCTCCGGTCCCCGGTCCCGCTCCGGTCCCCGATCCCGCTCCGGTCCTCGGTCCTGCTCCGGTCCTGCTCCGGTCCCCGATCCCGCTCCGGTCCTCGGTCCTGCTCCGGTCCCCGATCCCGCTCCGGTCCCCGGTCCCGCTCCGGTCCCGGTCCCGCTCCAGTCCTCGATCTCGTTCCGGTCCCCGGTCCCGCTCCGGACCTCGATCCTGCTCCGGTCCTCGATCCTGCTCCGGTCCTCGGTCCCGCTCCGGACCTCGATCCTGCTCCGGTCCTCGGTCCCGCTCCGGGTGAAAGATGTTTCTGGTTGATAGATACATATACCTGTCAGCACTAAACAACTAAAGTACCTGTGCTTATTGTATGTTCTGTAAAAATGTGTATGCTATAATGTATTGTATGATTAATTTGTGTTTAATCTTTTAATGCTTTTAGATGCCTTTTTACACCTTGGCCAGGGGACTACAGATGAAAAGTAGCCTTTTGGCTAATTCTGGCTGTTTTGTCATGTGTTTTATTAAATTGCACTGTCCCCTTTGAAATAAACTAATCTAATCTAATCTGACAGATGTAAAAATGGCTCCACATTTTACAGCCTCTGTATTTCAAACAAAACTGACCTCTTTAAATGACACATTTTGCAACGTGCAAAAGATCAGTTTAAGGAGTAATATACTGATGAAGTAAAATATTAAATAAGTATAGCACCGTGCGGCACAGTGGCATAGCGGATAGCGCTCTGGCCTCACAGCAAGAAGGTTGCAGGTTCAACTCTCGCACTGCCCGGGCCTTTCTGTGGAGATTGCATGTTCCTCTCTGTGTCTGAGTAGCTTCCTCCAGGCACTCCGGTCTCCCCCACCAACCAATCACATGCATGTTAGGGAACACTTTGTGATGGTCAGAGGTTGAGGCGCCAGGTGTGTAGGCTGAGCTGCCCCAGGGCAGCTGCTGTCACTGAGTGGGAGGGAGAGGTTCATCTCACTGTGAAGCGCTTTGTGACTGTGTCTGTGAAATGCACTATACAAATAAAGATTACTTACTTACTGACTTACTTACCTACTTACTTACTTACTTACTTACTTACTTACTTACTTACTTACTTACTTACTTACCTACTTACCTACTTACTTACTTACTTACTTTTGAAT
This sequence comes from Mugilogobius chulae, assembly GCA_038363315.1. Classification (NCBI taxonomy): domain Eukaryota; kingdom Metazoa; phylum Chordata; class Actinopteri; order Gobiiformes; family Gobiidae; genus Mugilogobius; species Mugilogobius chulae. The sequence goes on from CM076396.1 coordinate 27,220,978, forward strand.
CCAACAAATAGCTGACGCTTCTTATATTACCAAGACATTTATACATTTTTCTGGTCACCCAGTCAACCTGCTCTTTCTAATACATACTTCCTGATGTGCCCCTATAGTGCAGCTGTGTTTCCGTCTCTCCAGACGATGAGAGCGTTTATTCATTGTCATGCAGAGGGATTATCAGGCATTAAGCAGCGTTCTTCAGTCTCGTCAGAGCCATATGTGAAGAATCTGTGAGCATTAATATTAAAGAATACTGTCCTCATTTCCCCTCGCTATTGTATTCACACGCAGGCATTGAACAAAGATTTTGAATTGTTTTAGGGCGATAGTTAAGCTATTAACCAGTATGGCTGGGTAATATTGTGATAAAAATGGAATCGTGAGCTCATCTCTGTGACAATCTGCTTTTTTGATTAAATCGTCAAATGTTGATTTCCCTTTTCTCCATTTTCTGCATCTGTCTGTTCAGATATAGACTATTTTTTCCAACCTATAACTCCAAACTACAAATCCAAGTCTTTATAGCAACTTGGGGCTTCTTTTTTTAAGTCTCTTTTGGCCTGCGCTTTTAGTTCATAAAAGGAACGAATCTTAACAATTTTTCAAGTTTGATTTGTAAAAAATATATTATTTTATACAACTGAAACATGGATTTTTAGCCTGTTTTCTTGCATAAAAGTCACTATTAATGTCAGAAAAACGCATACGCTTGTGTTGCAGCAAACACAATGTTCTAAAGAATCGATTCTTTTATTAACTTTTTATTGAACAGCTGAGTTTACTTGTTTCTCTCTGAAAATCTGGCAACACTGGTCAGATTTTGACAGCTGGATTTAGCTGTTCATAGTGAATTGTGCTTACCTCAAAGACAATAGTAAAATAAACGGTCAAATGGTGTCTGTCTGTCGCTGAAATAGCCTGGTTTTCTTATATTTTTGATCATTTGTAAGTCCCAGTGTGCAAAAATAATCCATCTTCTGTAAAACTACGGTAACGTTTGATAATCCCAGCCGCCGTCGTTTAATTCTAACGGTATCGTCCTTTGTGTTTTTGCAGGGCGTTAAAGTCTACGAAGCAGATGACAACGATTACGAACAAACCGGTGAAACGTTCGAAGACCTCACGTCGCTTCTGAAGAAAAAGTCCTGTTATTTCAGTCAGAACATCCACAAAGAGGTAAACAGATCACCGTAACTGTCAAAAAAACTGATTTAAAAAGGCTTCAAACTGCTCCTGTTGCCTTTTCAAACAGGATCCAAACCGGCAGCAGCTCAGAAACCCCGAGCCTTTGACCAAATGGAGGGAAAACGGCCTCCTGTCTGACACTCGGTATGTGACGCTTGATGTTTGGAAATTCAAGTTATCTGCCAGGTTTTTATAAAGTATTCAGAGCAGGAGATTTAAGGCCTTTCAACTGACACATCCAACAAACTCAGAAACATCTTCTTAGAGAGAAATGTTATTACCTGGAGACCTCAGGTAAATTCTAATTATTATAGATGTCGTCTGAGTTTTCAGTCCTGTGTCCAGTTCATGTATAAAAATCAAATTAATGTCTGTAAAACTGTCTGTAAACTTTCTCTCAAATTTATTTATTCTTAAAATGAGTCCTGTGCGTGAATGTGTATGTTTGTGTTTTTAATTAGTGAATTGAATGTGTCTCTTTTATATCCATTTGCCCCATTTACATGATGGTTTTCATGTAAACACGCGGAAAAAGGTAATGTCTCCTTTAAACATATTATTAACTTTCACTCAAAGTTCCCTTCTTTTACACCGAACTTTCCTTGTCTTACTCCTTTACGTGTTTGTGTTGTTTCTTCTGCAGAAAATCCGAGGAGCAGAAATCCAGCTCAGCGGAGAAAGGGAAGTCCAAAGCCGAGTTCTCCCTGTCGTCGTCACCGGGAAGATACTCTCCACAGAAGAGGTAACGTCTGATCAGTATGCGCCGCCACGCTGAATCCGCGCTCGTGTCATTACATTAGAGAGAGCCTGTTGTCTGTAAGAGAAACGGAGGGAAGCTATAGAGTTTCACTTAATATGTCACAGCCACAAATAACCAGAATTATCTTTGAGCGTCAGAGCTGTTATTGTCAGCTGAAAGGATCTAAAGCCAGAAGAGAGAAACATGGGAAGTGTTTAGATTTATTCTATTGGAGTCATTTTAGAACAATTTTACGGTGAGAATACAAACAGCGTTGCTATTACGCAGGGAAACTATAATCCAATCCTCTTTATGTATACGGCAGGTTTCATAAATGTGTCAGTTTCCAAAGTGCAGCACAAAAAGCAGAACAGAAAGACAACAAAATAAAACAACAGCTGAATAAACAAAGGACACAGTGGATCACACGGTGTTAAAAGCCAGTCAATAACAGTGTCTTAAAGCTGCACTGTGTAACTTTATGACCAAAAATTGTCTTGAATAAAAGCTAGTTATTGTCAATTAGATGTTTTGTTGCAGTGATTAATTAATTTGTTTTGCCCAACATCTTGAAAAAATCAACTGTCAAACTCGCTGACAGGTTAAAGATATAAACAAAATGTGAACCTTCTTATTGTCTGTCAAATCTGGAATAGATCAAAATCAGATTCTACTGTGAATTTACACATTTACAAAAAATACCCAAAATGTTATATGTTATATACTTCAAGTCAAGTGAGAAATCTGGGGGTAATAATGGACTCAGACTTGAACTTTAACAGCCACATTAAGTCAATAACATCAGCAGCTTTTTACCATCTAAAAAACATTGCCAAAATCAAAAGTATAGTGTCAAAGCCTGACCTGGAGAGGCTTATCCATGCATTTGTCTCCAGTAGGTTAGACTATTGTAACGGCCTGCTCACCGGCCTATCCAAACGAGCTGTAAAACAGCTGCAGTACATCCAGAACGCTGCTGCTCGTGTCCTGACCAGAACCAGGAAGTACGATCACATTAGTCCTGTCCAGAACCAGGAAGTACCATCACATTAGTCCTGTGCTTAGGTCTTTGCACTGGCTTCCAGTGGCTCAGAGAATAGACTTTAAAACAGCTCTGCTTGTGTTTAAGTCTCTCCATGGACTAACACTAAAGTACATCTGTGACATGTTAGTGCGTTATGAACCATCTCGCACTCTGAGGACCTCAGGGACCGGCCTCCTGCTGGTGCCCAGAGTCAGGACTAAACATGGACCAGAGTCAGGACTAAACATGGAGAATCAGCGTTTCAGTTTTATGCAGCTAAGATCTGGAACAGTCTTCCAGATGATGTAAGACAGGCCTCGACTGTGACAATGTTTAAATCTAGGCTGAAAACATGTCTTTTTATCTGTGCATATGACTGAAATACTTTGTCTGCACTCTTTTCTTCTTTTAAAGTAAATTTTATGCTAATTATTTATATGTTTTTAATAATTTTGTATTGTAATTCTGATGCATATTTTCCTGCCTTGTAAAGCACTTTGAATTGCTTTGTGTATGAATTGTGCTATACAAATAAATTTGCCTTGCCTTGCCTATAGGAATAAATGGACTTCGTCTAAACCTTTTGAAGTTTATAAATGTCCCTAAATCCCTCTTTTTTTTAATAGCTTCAGCTTAAGTAGAGGAGTTGTCCAAACTCAAAACATTCTGGCCCAGGCTGTGACTCCAGCTGCACTGCTTCTGATATCTCCAATAGAAATCTTAGGCGGACTTTAAAACCTGATGTTCTTTTGTGCAGAGCTTGTTCTCACAGTAGAGTCAGTCACACAGAGTCGATCTTTACAAAGAGGCCAGACATGTGTTTGTGCTTCAAAGAGTCAGAAACAGTTTCAGTTTGAATTTTAGATGATTTTAGTGTTTTAACAAAAATAACAGAGGTTCTGCAGGTGACATCACAGCATTCTATTTGTGAGGTCTAACGCGGCAAGAGTCAGTGGAGACAAATGATTCTCCTATAAGAGTCAAAATAAAGATAAAATAGGGAAAATAAGTTATCTGTGAGAAAAAAAAATCTAGCCACAACAACTCTGCTGAACACTGGCTTTGTAACTGACATGTAAAAGCAAAAAAGCAGATAAACAGAAAGACTTTAGCCTCTCTCACATTTATCACAGACTTCAGAATCACACACAGCTGAAATATTTACCTTTTATCTTCCTAAAAAGTTGTTCTTGAGTATTTTTGATGAGGATATAAATTGTAGTTCTGCAGTGTCCAACATAAACATTAATTTGTGTAAAACAAAAACTCCAGGGAGGAAATGTAGTCCATAAATATCAAAACAGTACATTTTATCAATTGTGTTGCCCACAAGTTTGTACATAACCTCTATACAAATTTACATCTTAAGTGGAGCCTCCTTTGTATCGTTTTCTCCAATGACGTCACAATATAATTATAAAGTTTACATTAAAATTTTGATTGATACTTGTCTTGATTAAGTCGTTTTAATCATGAACATTGCACTTCTGGGACTGAATATGTATTTCACGAGACTGACTTTGTCGTCCCTGTTTGCAGTCGGACGCCCGCTCGCTCCAGGCTGAAGGAGGCGCTGAGTGAAAGTTCTCCTGAGAGCGAAGAAGAGGAGGCAGAGCAGCTGGAGAGACATCCAGAGACCAACGCAGACCTGCCCTCGGAGCAGCTCCGACTGCAGAAGCTCATCAAATACCTAAGGGTAACGTCACTCAGGACTTATTACTGTGTCACTGCTGCTTTCATGTCTAGTGACGATAATGAATCTTATGTTTTGATTAGATAAATACAAGCGCAGAGAGAATGGAGTTTGTCGCTGATGTAAATGGCTGTCTAACTATTCCCACAACATAATTTTTACCTCGGGACGTCTGTAAACTTTAAATTCCCTCCAGGACATCTGAGTTGTTTTTTAAAGAGATTCACAAGAAGAGAATCGAGGCTGTAATTAACTTGTTTTGACAGACTTTATTCTGAAACGACTTAAATTATGACAACAACCTTTTGCTTCATTCATAACTTGAGCATTTTTTGTTCTTTTGGGTTTGGGCTGGTAATTGTGGCTCCATTCGTCTTCTCGAACTTCCGTGGCTTTGATAACAGGCTTGTACCTCCGCGCTTTCTACCGTAGTTTAATTTTTAGCTTTTTAAATGAAGAAAAAACAACAGTTTCATTGAAGAATGATCTGTGTCGAATAGTTATAACAATTTAGTTTAAATGTTAAGGTAAAACACACATTCACACAGGACTAGAATTACACAAGGACGTCTGAGTTTGGAGAGTTACAGATGGGAATATTGGGAAACTTTAAAGATATTTTTACAGACACGGATGATTCGCTCTTGAGTAGAAACTCAGACGACATCTGCTAAGGTCTGACTGTGTTCGTGAGTGTGTCTGTGTCTGGCTGGATGCTATATTTAAACTATTGCTCTTATTGTTGAATGAGTGTAATTGTAATATTATTTCTATCTTGGACTACAGATGGAAACTAGTATCTAGCTATAATCTGGTGCAGAACATCTGTGTTTTTGACCCCTTCATTAAAGACGAAACTAAACTAAGATACATGAGGTTCACAGGTAAATATTTGGTGTTTTTCCACATGAAAGAACTAGTCCCAACAGTTTAGTCAGAGGAACTGCCAGTCTCCATGTTTGTGTTTCTGAAAGTGCCTCTAACTGGCTTTAACACCTTAAGAAAAAAGATATAAAAGCAGGAACTCCCAAAATATATTTATTTAATTTTTAACAGTTGCAGGAATTACAGTGAATAATTTAGTTTTATTGTTGATTTCAGTGATGTTTTACATTTGTAGATCATAGTTTTATGTGGAATCGAAAAAGACTATTTTTGTTATCGATTCATTTAAATGTTCGAGACTATAGAGGGATTTTCGGTCGCGGTCACTTTCCGCCCTACTGCGCATGCGTTATGCAGAAAGAGCTCATCTCCATCTGTTTACATGGGGAAACTTCTTTGAATTAAACAACTAAACAGGACAGGAGCAGCTGTTTGGATCAGGTCTGAACCGGTCTGACAGACGTCTGTCTCCTGAAGCTTGAGACAGTGTTTTTCTCGCCGTTTTTTCACCTGAATGTAACTTTTAAGGGTCGTAGGGTCAAATTTCATTCACAAATGTTGATTTGTTGTTGATGTTTTCTCACAGATAAACTCTAGGAGTTACTGACAAAGGAGCTTTTTCGACTTGTTTCCACTGTTTGTGTCAATGAGCAGGCAGAAAGCTCGCGCATCGCCCATGTCGATTAACAAAATATCCCTCTATACCAGGGGTCTCCAACCTGTAGCTCAGGAGCTACCAGTAGCTCGCCACCACTTTCCAAGTAGCTCCCCAAAGGATTTTAGAAACATACAAATTATGCTTAATTACTGAAATTAAATGTATTACATGCATATTTCCATTAAATGAATGTTTCGATGCCTAATTGTGTCCATTTCTACATATAGATACTGTAGATAACATTTTCAACTATTTTATTTTAACTATACCACAGTTAAATTCAGTTTTTGGTCATCATTAAAAGTAGCAGCTCACCACCAGTTTTCTTTTGCAAAAGTAGCTCTCCTGGCAAAAAAGGTTGGAGACCCCTGCTCTATACAGATGCTAATTCTAAAGCCAGTTAGGCCCACTTTTACAAACTGCTGCTGTGTGAACTCAGACAACAGACATGGGGAAAGAGTAGTTCTTCTGACTAAACAGGGGCTGGGGAATGTTGGGACTAGTTCTTGGTACTTTCATGTGTGAAAACGCCTTTTGAGTCACCACTAGTTTGGGATGTTGTGTTGTTAAACTCTGTAATGAGATCTTAACCAGGAGTGTCCAAATCCTTCTTTGCCTGAGATTCAGAAACAGGCTTCCTCAGTACTTTCCTCATAGTCTCTGGTCAAACACACAATGGACTGTGTAATAACATTTGTTTAATTGCATGACACACCTCAGTGGTCGTCTGGCATTTAGAACAAACTCAAACTTCTCTCAGCTCACATTAAAAGAGTTTTGTGCTTTTAGCAAGAACCTGTGATGTTTTTCAGTCCCTGTGATGCTACTTTCATATATATTTTCATTGCCAGCAGCCACGTTTTGACACAGATGGACACCTAAAAGCATTTCTGTCCCTCACAAGTCCCATCTGTCCCCGGGTCACAGCCTGGTTTAACGTTTAAAGGTTTGTCCAAGCTTGTAAATGTGTTTCTCAGGAGGGCGATCAGACGGTGACGGTGCTGACCATGTGCTCTCTCATGGAGCTGGATCTGAAGCAGGAGACTTATCAGCTGGCCATCCGAGACCTGGGAGGCCTGGACGTGCTCCTCAACATCCTGGACACCAAGGAGATGCGCTGTATTGTGAGTCAAAAGTGTAATCGTGATCGCAATTCTTGTCTGAAAAATCACAATTAGATGTTTTGCCCAAATACTGCAAAGTGTTACCGAATGCCTAAGCCTTACAAACACATGATCCTTTTTTATTCCTGCAGATCGGATCTCTTAAAATCCTGCGCGTGATCAGCCACAGCGCTCAGATCCAGAGGTCCATGGTGAAGATGAAAGGCGTTCAGAGCCTAGTGCCGCTGTTGGACATTTCTCTTCCGGAGCTCCAGGCGCTGGCCGCAGAGACTTTGGCCAACGTCGCCAAGTTCCGCAAAGCCAGAAGAACCGTGCGTCACTGTGGAGGCATCGACAAACTGGTGAGAGAGACGGGTTTACACAGACACGACTCAGGAAGGAAGTGAGAGCTATGCAGGGTTATGGCGAGAACCTAGGAAGCCTTAAGGGTCTTTCACACCAAGTCGAGGGTCGCCCGTCTGAACCTGATCAGCAACTTCTGCCGACAGGCGGCTCTTGTGTGTTTGGTGTGAATGGCGCTGTCAGGGGTCAGAAGAGCAAGACATGAAGGCGGACTTGTTTGTAGAGTCTGCGTCGCCAGTTGCCGCATATGCATCTGTTTGATTGGCTCGTGGCTACAGGAGAACCAGTAAATCAGAGCACAGCAAAATTGTGCGGAAAAGTCAAAATGGCACTTACGGAAAAACAGTATTTAGCCGAGCATGTATTGTTGTTATTTACCCAGGTTCAAACGAGACGTAAGTACGAACGAGAAAGGCTACTATTTGGTCAGAGGAAAACAAAAACGGCGCAATTGCAGCTCCCGCAGTATGAAGACTGTTGCAGGAAACAGAAGTTGAGCTTAATCCCTGAGGTAAAGGCCAACCCACACCAAAGCGCGGCGCGCTGCGTCACGTCACTTGTCGCGCACCAGACCCACCGACGCTCGTCGTTATTATTCAACGATCCGCGGTCGTAATGGGTCAGTAATATGATAATTTTGTCTTATATAATAATGAAAGGCATTCCTCGTTCATCATTGTTAACTAAATAGCGCCGACAAGTGAAAACTGTTAACTACTATACTTTATTTAAATCGTAGAAGAAGAAACTACGGGTGCCGGTAGGGTCATTTCCTGGAGAAGCGCCGCGACGGAAACAAACAAAACCAAATCAGCGTGCGTTGTAAAGACTACAAACACCTGTTCTCCACAGAGTTTGACAACTACTCGCGCGCAGCGTATGTTTGATCATTTTCATCTTGCATTACTTCACGCGCATTCTCACTCAGCATTTGTTTGGCGACTGTTGGCTGTTTGGATCGTGTGACAATATGAAGATAAACAAAAATCTTTTCTATAGAAACATAGAAGAAGAGGCTCCTTTAGACCAAATAACTGTCCATTTTGTGGCCATGTAAGCTGGCTCAAAGTAATAACACAGATTTATTATTATTGAAAGTCATTTAAATGACAAAAGTAAGTAAGTTGTATTTTTGGTTAAAAATTACACAATTACCCTTTAACAAAGTCAGTGGCATTATTTTATTAAAAATGTCAAAAACGTTCCAGAATTTCAGATTTGTTTTCTTCAATGTATGTACTATTTACTGACAAAAACAATCTTTTTCTGTAATTCTTACCGATCTTCAGACGAGGTTTTGTTGGATACACACAGACAGCTTCTCTTTCTTTGGCTAAAACGTGTTTGGTACTGCTTCATTTCCTCCAGAGCTGAGCAGACTGGTCCCACAGGACTTTGAGCTCAGCTGCAGAGGGAGAAACATCTTCCACTGAACAGGATTTAATCGTCTGATCTCCATTAGAGACACATCACCTCCGACACTGTAGCCTGGGCCCGTGTTCAGGACAAGGATCAGTGACGCTCAGACTCAGCACAGCTCACAGTGTCAGCGAGTTTACTACAGTCAGATAGAAATGTTACTACATTAATGTGTTTTATTAAGCTGGGCAGACACTGTGCGTTTTTACACAATTTTAATCTGACCTGCAGAGGTGCACACACTGTACAGAGCGATAATCACAGACGTGTTCAACCTGCTCAGACTGTGTGAGAGATCTGAGCCAGTGAAGTGTGTGCAGTAGCAGCGCTGATGCTTTCGATGCAACCTGTGCAGACACACATGTCTAAATACCAAGAAAATATATAAATAAACCACAAAAATAAGTATTTGTTTTCTCTCATGAGTTGTACTAATTTACTCTGCATATTGCCACCACCAGCCGTTCTCATTCAGAGCATTTTTTCCCCCTGATCGCGTCATGTAACATAGTGTAGTCACTCAGCCACAGTTTTGTCCAGCAGCAACATGAAGTTGCACAGACAACAGAAAATACCAAGAGTTACTTTGATATTTTCAGCTGGATGAGAGTGTATCTTTGTGTTTTGATTCACTCAAACCTCGGACGGCGCTGACCCGATGGACTTTCAGTTTCAGCTTTGTGTTTTGGACTAAATAAACTCTTTTGGAAACGGAACAAAGGACAGTGCACATGAAGACAGTGTTTTACTTCAGTCTTTGAATAGGAAAGGTAAGGGCTGTCATGGGTAAATCTGAGCAGCTTTAAGCTGGGCTTACACTTTGTGAATTTTGAGCCATGAATGCGTTTTCTTCTATATCAGACAAGAATCGTAAGAGATGGTTTATTACCTGACTAGTTTCGACGGTCACTTCCGTCTTTGTCAGAGGCGTCTGGGGGAGGGACGTCGAAACTAGTCAGGTAATAAACCATCTCTTACCGATTCTTGTCTGATATAGGGCGACACGGTGGCGCAAGCGGTTAGCGCTCTGGCCTTATAGCAAGAAGGTCCTGGGTTCGACTCCCGGCTGGCCCGGGAGTCGAACCCAGGACCTTTCTATGTGGAGTTTGCATGTTCTCCCCGTGTCTGCGTAGGTTTCCTCCGGGTACTCCGGTTTCCTCCTACAACTAAAAACATGTCCATTAATGCCTCCCCTGACCCTTCCCCCAGGGCTCCCCTGCAAAAGAGATTCTGAATCTCAGTGGGACTTCCCTGGTTAAATAAAGGTCAATCAATTAATTAATATAGAAGAAAATGCATTCATAAATACTTTAAGAAGGCATGATGAACATCCCTAACAAATTTTGAGCCAGTTTTGCCACAAATTTTTGTCACCTGACAATTTCAAGATCGTAGTGTATTTCGGCTATGCATGGACCTTCTTATATTTGAAAAATGCATCTCAACATTTAGAATGACTGGCAAAAGTATAGAAAAAATTTACTTCTTTCTGTTGTCATGGCAACAACTAGTTTGCTAACGACAGCTGGTGATTTAAGCCGTTTTAACTGCAACAAACTTAAAACAGACTCAAACAGAACATATAAAAAGGTAATAAGTGTCCGTGATAAATGTCTTTTTGTTTGTTTGCTTTTCTACCATTTTCTACTTGCTTTTCTCTTTTTACATGTCAGTTACAAACCCAGTGCTCAGTAGAGTTGTTGTGGGTTTTTTTTTTTTTGGACTGTAGTGTATTTTTTCTGTTTTTGCTGCATTTACAGGAGAAAATGTCCTTTCTCTCCACTGCCTGCCTCTTACTTCTGCTGTGAAGTCACCTGCATAACCTCTGTAGCTACACTAGCTTATTCTTTCGCCCAGTATTGTTTCTGCAGTTCCTTCTGACAGTACATGACTCGACCCTCACTTTGTCCTGCGCAGGTGCGGCTCCTGGACTGCGCCCCCACCTCCTCCAGCCTGTCCCCTCGAGAGGAGCTAGACGTGGAGGCCGCTCGCTGTGGGGCTCTGGCTCTGTGGAGCTGCAGCCGGAGCTCCAGGAACAAAGAGGCCATTCGCAGAGCCGGAGGAATCCCACTGTTAGGCCGTCTGCTGCGCTCGCCTCACGTCAACATGCTCATCCCAGTGACGGGAACGCTGCAGGAGTGCGCCTCTGAGGTAATGAAGAGAACAGCTCCACAGGTTTATAATGTGTTTAAGAGGGCTTCACATCACAACAGTCTGACCTGCCTCCTGTTTACCACTGACTGAAAGGACGGGTCAGTTTATACAGAATTAGCTTTATATGAAGCTAGCAACTACTTTAAAGTGTGTATGGTATGATTTTATTTGTACACGGATAATGCACAATTGACATTAACCAAAAAGGAGAGATGCTTGTACCAGGTTATAGCAAAAAATGTTAATTTCCACCTGTCGTCCCCGGGCAGGTTGAGAAATTTTAGAAGAAAACAGATCTAAATGTAGGTGGTTTCTTGACCTTAACATTGTATTCAGTATAAAATATACATTTAAATTAATTATGAACACATAATTCTAACCCACTACTAAAACTATTTCAGACTATAAGCCACATTTACACTTCACTCTTCTCAGCCATACTTCATGAATGAGTGCAAACCTCTCTTTTTAGGAGCCATGTTTTGGTCAGGCGTGCAGATGTTTTGAACTCAGCATACTTGACAATCTCTGTTGGCATTGTGTTCCATTGACTTATTCAAACAAAAGAAAAAGCAGCTCTAGCAAAAGAGCTCTTGTGTATTTTGGGAGACTGCATTCTCCTCTTGAGATGAAGCGAGCAACTGCTTTAAAGTGACAAGTTTTTGCTATTTTCCCATTTTAACCAAGTTTGGTAGATGAATACTTGTTGGAAACATAAATGATGTTTTTACATGAATCTAGAACAAGTTTGTGAAGAAACGTTTGAAAGTATGTTGAAAATAACGTCACTGATGACGTCACAATAGGTAGATGTGGACATTTTTCTCACAAGAAACTAATTTGTATTAGCCTGTAAACTTAAACTGAACAAAATTAGTGAGTTCTAGTGTATTTTTATGCCATAAGTAAAGCAATTCTTTTACATTAGAAAAGTTTTGGCCCATTTTAAATCATGGTTGCTAGGCAACTCCCTAGCGTGATTTCATCATTTATGAACAGGAAATACATTTTTAATCCTAAAAGATGTCTAAGCCGCGATGAAATTTGCAGAACGTTTAGTTAAATCTTAATCATAAGGATCTTACCTTTGTTTTAGTAGTTCAACCAGTCATAGGCACGTTAAAGAAAGTCAGCAAATCAAAATGGCTGCAAATCCAGTCGTATTTTCCTTCACAAAGTACAAAATATCAAGTGATTTTCTGTATAAACGCTGTTAATCCAGACGTTTTTCCAAAACACGCGATTCTTTCAAGTTTGTGAGTTCTTAAAAATAATTTACTAGATTTTTCATTTCAGCTGAAAACATAAATCACAAATCTAATCATAATCACAACACTAGTCAGAAAAAATTCAAGTAGATATTGTTCTCAAATTCCCAGCACAAGTCTTTGTCAAAAATAGTTAATTGTATTCACCTTATTCCGTCCCGCCCACTTTTCTTGACATTTTTCAGTTGTTATTTCTATTTAAAATCATCTGATTCACACTATTTTGAATTTCGTCCCACCCCTAATTGTCCTCGTAACAGATAAATCCATAAAAAGTCCAGAGCAAATGAACGAACAGCCTTCTGGAGCAGTTTGAGAAAGTTTCGCCTCACATTTGCACGCCGTTCTATAAATCCAGCCCATTGACGTTTTGACGGACAGGGTGTGATTTGTCTTGATTTGTCGTCCGCAGGAGAGCTACAGAAACGCCGTCAGGAGCGAGGGAATGATCAAGGACCTGGTGAGAAACCTGAGCAGCGAAAACCAGGAGCTGCAGATGCACTCGGCCAGCGCCATTTTCAAGGTTTATAACACTCTCTCTGCAACGCTAAAGACAAGTTTAACATGAATCAGCAGAACAGAGAAGTGAGCAGTCCAGTCTGAAAAGTGATAAAACCTGCCACATAAAAGCGCCAAATGCAAAGACAATTCACACACAGCTGAGTTTAAGCAATCATGTCACACAATGTATACGTCTGTGTTATTTATGTGGACTTTGGTTTAGATTTACTATGGTTGCCATAGGTAACAGTTGTGGAGTTACCTCTGCATATGTCATTTCTCTACTGGACAAAAGACACTTATAAACTTCAACAAAACAGACAAACTGGTGAAAACAAGCAAAGTATTTAGTTTAGTATTTAGGCTAAAAACGTGTTCAGAGACTAACTCCCCCCACAACCTCACCTCAAACAGACTCGCTAAAGTGAGAAATGCCCGGAGGCCTTTTAAGAGACGCCCAGTGGGTGTGAACAGACATTGTTTGACAGCAACAAATATGGACAGTGAGCTTGTGAGTGATGTGAGTTTTGTGTCGGAGCGATCCTGACGTGTGGAGAAGTTCACAGCTCTGAGGCTGTACAGCACAGACCTAGTTTCTAACTCACAAGTCAAGATTATTTTATATTAACTTTGCAGACATATACATGAAGCCTTTGCTTTAGCGTACATGAGCACATGAGCTTATGAGCTTATGATGTGAACATGTATTTTCTAAAATTGAAAATGAGACAAACGAAACAATGAAACAAGGATTAAACCTGCACCTCGCCCCACACATTTATCTAGCTGAGCTAAATGACTGACGATATTATGTAACAGCGGACGACCGCTTTCTAGCTTGTCTTAGAAGCGGTGTCAGAAGGAGGAATTCATATATCCCACCTGGACAGCTCGTTTGTCACGTCAACTCAATGTGACGTCGGAGTGAACTGAAAAAACACAGAACTGCAAAAGTGCACAGTAGCAGAGTGGTTAGAGCTCTGGCCTCACAATAAGGAGGTCGTGGGTTCGACTCCCGGGTCGGACCATACTAACATCTCATGATCTCTCTGGAGTTTGCATGTTCTCCCCGTGTCACCGTGGGTTTTCTCTGGTTTCCTCCAAAAACATACATGTTTAGGTTAATTGGGCATCACTGTAAATTTCCCTTTGTGAGTGAAAGAGAGAGTGAATGTTTGTCTGTCTAACCCTGCGACGAGTTGGCCACTGTCCAGGGTGTTCCCCGCCTAAGGCCCAAAGTCACTGGGATAGGCTCCAGTCACCCGCGACCCCTAATGGGATTAAGCGGTAGAAAATGAATGAATTGTAAAATGAGCAAGTTTGGACAAAAAAGTCCCCAGAACAGTAGATATTTCCATTTTGAACCCATATATGGACTAGAAATAAGCTTTTAACTAACTCTGGTGTATTTACGGTTTGGCTGTTCATTAATACATGCTGTCCCATTCAAATAAATAAATAAAATAAACTACAGTTTGACAGTGAAAAAAGGTTGATTCTGTTTTTAGTTTCTCTTTAAATACATATTTCTGATTTTGTGGTCTTAAAACTTTAACATAAAATCAGTTACGTCAACAAACTCAGCTACAGCAGTAAATTGTGATCTTGTTTATTCCCTTTTATCATTAAACGTGAACTAGATTGTTAGATTGTTTGTCTGTCTTGTTTGTTTCAGTGTGCGGAGGACGAGAAGACTCGAGATCTCATTAACCAGTACAGAGGACCTCAGCGTCTGGCTCTGCTTCTCTCTAAACCTGAGAACAAGCAGCTTTTAGCTGCCGCTACAGGAGCAATCTGGAAATGCTCCATCAGCCCCAAGAACGTCACCAAGTAAGACTCTCCAGCTTTCACTAACACACACTGTAACGCTCCATCGGCCAGAAGAACGTCACCAAGTAAGATTCACCAGCTGTAGTTAACCTGAAGGTGTAAAGTAAATCTGATTGCTGTGTCAGGTTCCAGGAGTACAGAGTCCTGGAGAAGCTGGTGTCGCTGATGTCGGAGCAGCCGGAAGAGGTTCTTGTCAACGTGGTGGCGGCGCTCGGAGAGTTCGCCAAAATCCAAGAGAACAGGGCCGTGATCGGACAGAGCGGAGGCATCGAGAAGCTGGTGCGGCTGCTCACGGGAAGAAACCAGGTCTGATTCTGTCTCTGTTTGGGAGCTTAAAGTTACTATGACAGGTTTACTAGAACAGTTCTGATCATCATGTTGAAGAGTTTCACTAACATCATTCTAGTTCATGATCTGTAAGTGTCTTCTGATTCCAGGCGCTGCTGGTGAACGTGACCAGAACTTTGGGCATTTGTGCCACTGACATGAAGAACATGGCGTAAGTTATTCATCCAGAGAGATCACACAAGTGTTTATGTCCTTTATTTATATAGCATATTTTCAACAAACTAGTTTCACCTCACCCTTATCTATGTTCATGAGCTTTGGGTAACAAAATTGCGGACACAAGCGGTCGAAATGAGTTTCCTCGTTGGTGGCTGGAAGCTCCCTTAGAGAGAGCGTGAAAAGTTCAGTCACATGGGAGGAACTCAGATTAGAGACATTGTTTCTTCACATGGAGAGGAACCAGCTGAAGTGTCTCTTGTTCTGAGCATGTCCCACCAGGAGGAGACCTCACCCTTTCACTAACACACACTGTAACGCTCCATCGGCCAGAAGAACGTCACCAAGTAAGACTCCCCAGCTTTCACTAACACACACTGCAACGCTCCATCGGCCAGAAGAACGTCACAAGTGTATCCTTCGATGCCTTGCTCTGGGAAATTTACCCATAATGCATCGTGAACATTTTAGAGGGAAATATAATACGTTTTAAAAGGACTTGATATGCAAAACAGACAAATTATACTTTGAGAAAATACTTTTCTAGTAAAACAAACATTTTTTTTTTATTTATCTTATTTTATTTAAGTTTTTCTCAGATCACTTGCCCCTCCCTCTTGTGTGTTCTGCTGCTTCGTTATGTTCACTTGATGCAGCTGTGTCTGATTCCTCTGAAGCCTGTTCCATTAGCTTTCACTTTAGGTGGAGTAAAGCCACTTGCCCTGGCTTGGAAGGCACTGACTATGAAGGAACTGGCTTTGGAGGCAAAGCAAGGCAAGGCACCTAGGCTTTGGGAAACAGCCTATGTCTCTGGACTGGCCTGGGAACACGTCAACATCCTCCCAGAAGAGCTGGAAGAAGTGTGTGGACAGAGAAGTCTGGGACACCAGTGAAGCCATTCATAGTTTATAAATGGGGCCCTGAATCATTTCTGTAAAATTAATAAAAAACATTATATGCAGTTTTAAAAGCTCTTCAACTGCTATGTCTACCTACGCTAACTTTCTTTAACTCGATATATACAGTTATACTCATCTTACCTTTTACATGTGTCCTTAATTTGCATAAAACTATGTTAACGTCTTGCTCAGACTGCTGTCTCTGCGACCCAGCTTCGGACAAAACGAAAGGAAATGGGTGGATGGATAGTTTCACCAGCGACGCTCTTAAAAGAGTTTAGCTGCCATATCTGCCTTATTGTTAACCTTCTGCTCTAGAGGAGTTTTTGGACAATTTTAGCTTTGATTTGGCTCTCCATGGGTTTAGGAGGCTCTGAGATTGTATCATTGTAAAATAACATGATGCACAAGAAACTTCTGACAGCGGCTCTGAAATAAATAAATAAATAAAATGTAGATATAAGCCAACAGTTTTCTGCAAGCTTTTAATTTCCATTTCTAAAGATGTCCGTTCTTCTGGGTCCCTTATAAGCTGGGGTTAAACCACTTTGATTCAGTCATTAATACAGGTTCACTCACATAATTAACAAGAAGGATGCAGCGCTCAATCACATGACACTCGCCTTTGTTTATAGAAAATTGCAAGTGAACTTTGTGAGTTTGTGTTTTCTCTGTCCTTCTTGTCCTTCGACACGATACGACTGTGACACTGCTCAAAAGATTCCAGACTCTGCTAGTGTGCAGCTGGCTTTAACTCCACCAGTCAAACAAAAGAAGCAATTAATATTTGTGTCTTTATAAACATGTAAGCAGGATTAAAGTGCTTTCCTTGTCGTGTCTCTGCAGAATCATCGATCAGCTGGATGGTCTTCGTCTGGTCTGGTCTCTCCTGAAAAACCCCAGTCCTGAGGTCCAGTCCAGCGCCGCCTGGGCCCTGTGTCCCATCATCCAGAACGGGAAGGTATCAGACTAATATATACTACACAAGAGTTTTAATGTGCTAAAAAAATGGACTAAATGAGGAACTTCTGTAAGATCTAATCAAGCTTGTGTCTGAAACGCTCAAGAGTCTGGATAAGTTACAGACTAAAAATGAGAGAGATCAATCCATGACGTCACAAAAGGTTGGACATTCAAAGCAGTGTTTTCTGAGGCTCAGAGGGGAAAGAAAAACATCTCACACACTAAACTTCGACTGTGGTTTCGATGAGGAAGGAATGTTGGAACAGGAATAAAAACAGAAAAATGAACATGTCCCCTTTAAATTACCTTGAACACAGGGGTTAGTCAGCGCTCCCACTACTGCTCTCTTGTGTAATTAAACCAGCCGACTAAATCAAAACTTAACATTTAATGAAACTTATTTTATAATTTTTACGCAACTTTAAAATTGAAATAAGGCAACAAAAACGCATCTGAACACATTTTACACTGCTGAATAAAAAAAATAAAAAAAATCTAAGAGCCAGTAATTCAAGTTGGGAATGTGTCAGGAAGAGGGTGGAGGAGGAAGGTTGTAGTTGCTGTACTTTCTGCGAGAGACAACTGACAGAGTCGACACGTTTCAAACTCTCCAAACTTATACTTTAATACAGTGTTTTTTAACCAGCGTGCAGCTGGGGAACACTAGTGTGCCTTCAACATTTAATCTATAAACAAAGCTTTATTAGATTTAATTAAATGATTTACTAACTTGGAGTGTTTGGAACTGCTTTTTTACAGCAAGAACTGCAGTTTACAAATGTACAGAATCATTTAAAGATGTTCTATGTAACTTTTTCATTAAGAGATTCTGTCACAACGATATTTCCAAAATAAGACATTAAACAAATTTAACATGTATTTGTTTATAGGTTGTTTTATTTCAAATAACTTAGGAAAAAATGCTTCATAGATTTGACCTGCACCACTTGGTTTTGGTGTGTCTCTTGCTTCTCTTTAACAGATAATACTGTAGTTTAATGGAACGTTCTAAGCACAGCAAAACAAAAAGCAAGCAACAACTCCACCAGAAAAGTTACATAGTTCATCTTTAAAGCGTCATGGACAATTTAACAATTTATTTTAAAAAATATATATCAATTTGGTCATATTTTAATTGGGGGTGTGAAAGATGTCAAGCTTAAAAGTGTGCCATGACTCAAAAAAGGTTGGGAAACACTGCTTTAATGTATCAGTATCGTAATATATCGTAAAAATAACACTTTTTGCAAGACGCGTATCGATAAACAATATAAGGAGGTGTCTTGTGATACATCTAAACGACATACATTTATTTTAAACACTATAGTTCTACACTTGTTAACTTGTGGACTGCTGCATAAAAGCTGGTCTTTTTCAAAATGCTGCACATAATAAGTAATTTCAGCTCGTTTTGTCTTCACTGATTAAGTCCAAAGCTTCTGACATTCAAATAGAAAAAGTGGGAGGTGTCGGTCTCACTGCCAGTAATGAGGATCAAACCGACAACCTCAGGATTAGTGGGTGATGACTCGACTGCCTACGCCACTGCTGCTCTACACAAACCTCTGTCACGTTCATTTAAAGACCACCAGGTTTAAACAGACTTGACTTATTCTTTCTTTCAGCCCTGTTCTTACAGCGTGCCTCATCATAAACACTGCTTTTATTTCATTTGGCAAGAAGTTTCTGTCTCCATCTATAAACAACCAAATAACTTACCTCAAATCTATTTTGAAAGTTTGAAAAAGAAAAGCCTAAAAGTGCAAAGCAATCCTTCTTGTGTTTCTTCTTGTTTATTCACGGCGCGTTGTAAGGCTTATTCAAGTTGTTATAAACTCATAATCATTAGACTACTTCCTGTCAGTGTCGCCAACTTTCTGTGTTTAAAGAAGACCTAATGTGATTTTTTTCCGTCTATTTTGGAAGAAACTATGGCATATGCTAACTTGAAGTAATCGTGAGTAAATACAGACAAGTGGGCGGGGATAGGTGGTAGGTGAAGACGAGGATCTTTTGAGCACTGGAGCATCAGCTGCAGAACAATACCAGATTACTTAAACATGCGGGAATCAAGAAAAAGTAGATTTTATGTAATAGGTCCCCTTTAAAAGCTGCGACACTAAGCCACATTTTACACATAAAAAGAACATTTTACAGTTTGGACTTATTTCCACACTAGTGTCATGTTCTGAATGTTTTCAACTCTTTGGGTTTCTCAAAATGACTGGCCTTATTCTGGACAGAACATGCTAATGTGCGCTAGCTTGTTAGCAGAACTTTTCAGTAAAAGTATTTCGTTCTTGCGGCTCAGTTTTTGCACAAAACAGCCTGAAACAGATACAAAAGTGTCTTGGCTTTGTAAATACACTCTGTGCGTGGCTTTTGGGCTGCATCCTTTTCACACCAGAGACGAGCAGGACTCACATGTTTTGTGTAATTTGAATGACCACATGAAAAATTCAGATTTGAGAATCTGACCCTGCAGTGTGACAATAACTAAAGATAAATATTTCCCTTCCAGCATTTTCATTCTGATGCAGTTATAATGAATGTGATTTGAAGGCAGAAGTTTTTTAAACTACTTTGATGGTGACTTATGGACTTAAAAACAGCTCAAAGGCTAAACTGTGACATTGCACATCTGGGAAATTCAAAATAGATTGTTTTTGAGGCTCAGGGGAAAGATGACTTTTCTAAATAGGATTTATTGGAAAACTCCATAAATGTTTTCAACGAGGATCAACATTAAAACAGAGCCGAAAGCACATTAAAGTCATATTTGCATCAATCTTTTTTGGGGTCTTAAAAAGTCTAATAAAAAGCTTAAATTTAAGGTTTTAAAAAGTCTTAAATGTGTCGTTGTATGTTTTACAACGACACATTTAAGACTGAATTGATTCATTTTAAATTTCTAATGAATCAATTTTAGTCAGATTTCCTGATCTGTTTGACACTGCTACAGCTTTGTCAAAAAAAATTCAATATTACACTATAACACAACAGAAAATATTTCTTTTAGTGCTATTTGCTTGATGGATGCTTGGTTGCTTGTGTTATTCTTTTCATAATTATGGCAAAATATAAAATTATATCTTAAGAAGTTTCCGTAAAAGAAGCAGCTTTATGAAATACTACAGGTCATGACTCACTAGTATGTCTTAAATTGTATGTTTTGTGGCCTTAAAAAGTCTTAAATTCGACCTCCATCCTTGCAAAAACCCTGTTGCATAAATAGGAAATTGTGCGTTGGATGCACTACATGTGGTTTAAAGAAAAAAGGTTCTACAATCACAGAGCGAGACATACTGTATGTAGTCTGTAAATTGAAGATAAGAAGCTATTGATCAATCAGGACGCAGGTTTGCTATGAATCATGGGTAATCACCTGCCCGCCACTTCTCAGACTCTTGATTATCTGTCACGGTTCAGTGAATTTCAGACACAAAAGGCCTGATTTATCAATTCCAGGTGCACAGTGAAGAAAATACACGTGTTATTCATGAGCGTTTTTCACTGGAGTTAATCTTGGAACATGTAGATCGAACATATAACACAAGAACACATCCGCACCGCCTCAGATTCAGCCTCTTTTGTCTGTGAGTGTTTTGTCTGACTCTCGTCTCTTTGCGTCAGGACGTGGGCGAGTCCATGCGGCGTCTCATCGGAGGTTTTCAGCTGCTCATCAAACTGCTCAAGTCCACCAACAACGAGGTTTCTTCTACATCCATTACATACGTCACTATACTGTATATGTATGTTTAAGCTCTATTCACAGGCTGAAAATAACTGCAGGTAGTCTCTTCTCTTCCCGTTCTGTCCTGCTTCTGTCCTGCTAAACGCACTAATGTAATTGAATATTTAACTGACACAAAGCTAAAGTTAAAATCAAATCAATTTATTTTTGTACAGCTCGTCTCTGAGGACTTCCCAAGATTGTTAATTTAGTAAAAATCAATGGTAGAAAATAAAACTATAAACATTCAGAAGCAGTGATTGATCAAGCACGTCAAAGCAGATTGTGAGTAAACAAGCAAATGAAAAAGAATGAATAGTTCAGATAATTGTCCCTGTCCTTAGACCCTCCTCTCTTTAGTCTCTCCTTCTGTCCCACATTTTTACTCTAGTGCAGAGGCTCTCAAACTTTTTTAGCACTGGGGGACACCTAAACGTACTTGCCCTAAGCCAGGGGTCTGCAACCTGCGGTTCTAGAGCCACATGCGGCTCTTTAAAGACTCCAGTCTGGCTCTTTGGGCTTTCCTTGACTCTCACTGTTAAGAGAAAAAGAAAGAGCATTCTAATATATGTTAATAATGTGTGTAAATGTGATACCGGTCTGCAGACTGAGGACTGTCTCTGAAACTGACGTCAGGTCTTACAAGTGTGCTTTTATTAGCACATTCATTGTGATAATTGCATAATAATTCATACAATTTAGTACACGGCTCTGTGACGTCATACGTGGGCACTGAAGCAGGGACAGGGAACATGTAATACTTTAAAAAGTCAAAAATGTGATAAATATTCACATCTTGGCCAATCATATTTCGGCAGTCCAAGCTTTTTAAGAATAAAAAAAAGGATTTTGGAGGTTGTTAACTTTTTTTCCCATCAGTATAGGATCTAAAATGCACCAGAATCAAACATAATAGACCTACTTTGTATAACGCATGTATATTCATCTTTTTGTCTTGTATATTTTTATTTAATTATAGTCGTGGCTCTTTCTGGCTTTAATTTTCTTTGAATTGGGCAGTTGCGGTTCTTTTGCTGTAGCAGACCCCTGCCCTAAGCCGAGGAACCCCTTACAATTTTACATCGTATTTTACTTTAAACAGGCTGTGCATTTTACCTTCGGTATTTAAAACGTGCTCAGCTTCTTTAGATTTTATTGAAATTCACAATAAAGACCTCTAAAACTATTGAGGCTTGTAAACACTTTATCACAAAAAGGATGAGCAGGGTCTCCCACAGGAACATTTTATTAAATCCAATCCAATTTTCCATGATAATTTACATTTCTGATATATTTTAAATGCAGATATAAGGCAGATTTGCACAAATTAAGCATCAATAAGAAGCTCCAGTTTAGTAGAAAACCTCTGCGTGTGACAAACACTTCTTTAAAGACACAATCTGCTGCTAATGAGTTTTACAAAGACACACGCAGCCTCTCTGAAGTGAGGATGGGAGAGAAAGAAAGTTGTTTGAACGCAAATGTTTGTGTGTGAGGCAAAGAGTGCTCTGGGTGAACACGACTACTGATCTACACTCAAGAAAAAAAGAAACGCAACATTTAAATTTTCGAAAATTCCTTAGAAAACGAGTCCATTTGTAAAAATGTGTTCCATCCTGATGTGAGTCCATATTGGGCTGAAGACAGACTTGACTGATTGTGAGAACCATAAAGAGTGCATTACAGGGTGGTTTATGTTTGAAACTCAGAGTTGACTTTTACCGCTGGTTAACTGTGCTCAAGTCTTCTCTATAAAAGGCACCAGAATGAAGCCAAAAACACACGATTGTCTCAACCAGAGAGGGATGGAGCTATGGACGCTGTTGTCTTGTGTCTCCAGGGTGTTTGGAGTCACCGCTCTACCATTAGTCGTCTTGTTCCTCTAACGACCGCCCTTGTACTGGTGACCCCCGTGTAACGACCGCTGCACAAGACCAACCGCCCCCCGCACATCTCCGGGACAGGTTCAGCCTCCACCAGGTCCACAGCCGAGACCATTGGGACACACCACAGGCCAGTGTCTCCAGAACCATCCGTAATCTCCTCCACGCTGACGATATTCCACCATATGGGCCACATGTTGGATCAGTGCTTAGAGCTCGGGTCGATGGTGCACTCACATCGTCGTTGGACTTTGCAGAGGTAGTCCCAAGTCGTGTTCAGTAACAAAAAAAGGTTCCAGTGCTTCAGAGCAGATGGCAGAGATCAGCTGTGGGCGGTACTGGTGGAAGAATGGATCAACTCAGACACTACTGCTGATGGATCCATGAGGCTGAATAACCTCTGTCCAGGGCCAACGGGGGTCAGTGAACTATTGACAGTCTGATGAAACTCTGTCTCTTTTGGTTTGGGGGTGGCTCTATTGTTTGGTTGTGTTATTGGACTGAAAATGTGTAAACGCCACAAGAGTTGGCCTGAGGATTAGAAATGGATGTAGGGTTCATATGAAACAGGCCGATCTCAAAAGTGTTGCGTTTCTTTTTTCCTTGAGTGTATATGAAAGCTTTTATTTGACATATTTTATCAGACTCAACAATTTCCCACGGGACCTTTGGACTCACGTCACAGCTCCCCATTTGAGAACCTCTTCTTCATTCACTTTTGTATTACAACAAGATATTGTATGTAACAATGAGCCTATAGATAGAATGTTGAAAGCATTCTATTGACTTTGATTGATTTGCTCTTCGCTCCACTCTGCACTGACTGAATTATGTTTCCCTTCATCTTTTCTGCTGCTTCTGTCTGAGAGCAGGTCCTGGCCAGCGTCTGCGCCGTCATCGCTAAAATCACGGAGGACAAAGAGGAGAACGTGGCTCTCCTCACAGACTATGGAGTGGTTCCTCTGCTGGCCAACCTCACCAGCACCGTGAGTCCACAATACATGCACTTTATGTTAATTATAAAAAGGAAAGAAATGATCAGCAGCTGCATCAAGAATCTGCTAAAGAAAAAGTCAGACATTCACACAGGATAATATTTACCTCTGGGTGTCTGTAAACTGTAAATTGTCCCACGAAGTTGTTGTTTTTTTACAGACGTTCACGCGGGGAGAAAGGAGGCTGTAATTGACTTGTTTTTTTTTTACTTTATTCTGACAGATTTATGACCTTTTGCTTCATTCACGACTGTTCACATTTCTTATGTTTTGGGTTTGTTTTCTCATGAATGATCTGAGCTGTGGCAGCAGAAATGTGGCTCTGGTCACATTGTATTGATCGTCGATCAGAATCACATCCACACCTTCACAGAGACAGTTGTTGTCTCTTTGTTTTAATCCATTTACGATGGTAAAGTCTCTTCATCTCCAAAATATAATAGGAGTTCTTAAACACCTAAACCTTTTAAGTTAATACAGGTCTCTCAAAGTCATTTTTAATTAAAATAGCTTCAGCTTTTGAAGAGGAATTGTCCAATGAGTTTTTCTGTCCCATGCTGTGACTCCAGCTGTTCTGCTCCTTATATTTACCAAAGCCGTTTTAGGCAGATTTTAAAACCTGATGTTCTTTTGTGCAGAGCTTATTCTCGCTTTAAACTAGAGTCAGGCAGAATCAGAGGCTAAAACTGCAAAGCCACAGCTTCATAAAGAATCCAGACATGTGTTTGTGCTCCAAAGGATTAGAAACAGTTTCCATTTGAATTTCAGATGATTTTCGTCAGGCGTTTTAACAAAAATGGACCACCTTCTTAAGGGGTTATAATTTAGTTTTTTAATTGTAGGTGATCTGTGGCGAATAGTATTAATATATTTGTTCAAATCTGAAGTTAAATAGGCTGCAGAGGTATTATTAATTCATTTATAAATAGTTTGTGGACTGAAAACACAGACACATTCACACAGGACTAGAATTACAGAAGGAAACTTTGCATTTTTACAAACATGGACGATTCACACAGGACTAGAAACCCAGACGACGTCCATAATTATTACAGTTTACACGATCTAAATATTATGTCGTGTGAATAGGACAAAATACAACTCACACTTAGGGCCGGGCCACACTGATAAGTAAATATCCTGATAATTTTTTTGCTTATCTCAATGACGATATACTGTCAAACCAACAGAGAAATGTTCAAACATGTCTTTAGACGTATTATTTGAAGTGTAATGATCAAACTAATGAGGCTGTAGTCGACTTAAGACCAAACATCTGAGCCAAACTGCACTCACAATACCACAAGCGTTTTATTAAAAATATACTGTATATACTGTATTTGTATATTTGTCGTGTATAAAATGCCAGACTAATACAAATTTTAGTCAACAAAGGCCCAACGAGTGAAGAATTGACACAAATATCACATTTATGCCCTTGAAGGTTCACAATGAAACTTTCTTCATTTGCATTGTTAAACAGCTCATTTTGTAGCATTTTTTACTATTAACGGTGTACTTGATATTCATTTTCTGAATATTTTCAAAACAACAAACTCGATATTATCTAAACTTCGATATAATGCACACCTCAGGATCCCAGTCTGTCCAGTTTGAAAGCCACACTCATTCTGACTCACCTGATGCTGTCCAAATGTAACACTGACCTGATTCCCTCTTCACAGACGGACGAGTGTCTGCGGCGCCACCTAGCGGAGGCCATCGCCTACTGCTGCATGTGGAGCCAGAACCGCACGGCGTTCGGAAAAGCCGGAGCCGTGGCCCCTCTGGTCCGATACGTGAAGTCCGACAACAGCCAAGTGCACGAAACCACCGTGGTCGCCCTGTATCAGCTGTCCAAGGACGTGGACAACTGTATCAGCCTGCACAGCAACGGAGTCATCCAGGTGAGGGCGCTAGAACACAGCAACGGAGTCATCCAGGTGAGGGCGCTAGAACAACGGAGTCATCCAGGTGAGGGCGCTAGAACACAGCAACGGAGTCATCCAGGTGAGGGCGCTAGAACAACGGGTCATCCAGGTGAGGGCGCAAGAACAACGTAGTCATCCAGGTGAGGGCGCTAGAACAACAGAGTCATCCAGGTGAGGGCGCTAGAACAACAGAGTCATCCAGGTGAGGGCGCTAGAACACAGCAACGGAGTCATCCAGGTGAGGGCGCTAGAACAACGGAGTCATCCCGGTGAGGGCGCTAGAACAACGGAGTCATCCAGGTGAGGGCGCTAGAACAACGGAGTCATCCAGGTGAGGGCGCTAGAACAACGGGGTCATCCAGGTGAGGGCGCTAGAACAACGGAGTCATCCAGGTGAGGGCGCTAGAACAACAGAGTCATCCAGGTGAGGGCGCTAGAACAACGTAGTCATCCAGGTGAGGGCGCTAGAACAACGTAGTCATCCAGGTGAGGGCGCTAGAACAACGGAGTCATCCAGGTGAGGGCGCTAGAACAACGGAGTCATCCAGGTGAGGGCGCTAGAACATATGAGTTCACAAGCAAAGCACATAAAGGTTACAAATGAAACAGGACTAATATAGGGCTTTTCCATTAGTACCTGCTTGGCCCTACTCTACTCGACTCGACTCTACGCGCCTCTACCCGGCTTAGCCCCGCTCAGAGGGAGAGCATTTCCATTACAAGAGAGGCTGAGTGGGGCTGTTGTGAAGCTGGGCGGTACGGTTGCCAACACTGTCACTCCAGAAATAGGGACATGATGCAAGCTCATAGAAAACGAGCGTTTCAATGCGCATCGGCTTTAATTAAAGATAATCAGACCGTTCGTTCTCCAGCGTTTCATAAGCGTAATATAAAACAAATATCCACCGCCGCATTGGCCAGTAGAGTGAAGCTTTTCATGTCAACACGTTCACGGACTCACCTCTTCTTCACGTCCGCCCGACACGTCTGTCTAAAGTCCCGCTCTGGTCCAGATGTACAATCACAAGTCAGCTGTCCCATCTTCCTCCTCCGTCTCTCTGTCCTGAAGAAGCTGCATTATAATCTCTTGCTTCAAAACGTGTGTATCGGATCCATCAGTGTTTACTGTGAGAAGCAGGACCCTGCAGCAGCACAGGTAACCTGCATGTGCCTACGTACAAGCCCGTGTGGTCTACGCACATACTCATCGAACTACTGTTTTATGTATTTAGCGGATAGGGACAACGGACTCGTTTTTTATGTCACTGAGCTGTTTTTCGCTACAGAGAGTACGAAATGTAGAAGCATTTCGGTGCTATCGGCAGCTAGCTTAGCGGCGACTCACGTTAGCGTACAGTAACAACAACAAATCAGCGGCACTTGTGTGACGCAACAGGCGACGTGCGTCTGACGTCAGGTTTAGTATCTGCTCGGCTCGACTTGGCCCTGGGGTAGAGCAGGTACTAAAAAAGTACCTGGTCAGCGCGATCAGCCCCAAATGGAAAAGCTCCGCACCAGGGCTAAGTCGCGCCGAGTAGAGTAGAGTAGGGCCAAGTAGGTACTAATGGAAAAGCCCTAATACACGCAGCTAATCTTGACCAGGTCTAAACCAGGACTACAACAGGACCTATAACAAGACTAGTCCAGATCTAAATCAGGATTAAAGCAGAACAGTGTCATAACAGGACTGGTTCAGGTCTAAACCAGGTCTAATCCACGACTACAGCAGGACATACAGTATAACAGGACTGATACAGGTCTAAACCAGTTGGCATCGTGAGACCACAAGTTCACGGACGTTCACGCTCAATTTTGGAGTTTTGGAGCCGAGTTTTGGGCTTAGTTCACGTCAGTTCATTTTTACACACCCATTTTTTCTGGTGTGGTACAGACACGCGATGTGGTTGAGGACAAACCAGAGGTTTTCGTGATTCCAGACCTTTGTCTTAATTGAACAATTGAATCTTTCTGTATGCAATGTGTTAACTAACCTTTTGTCTCACTACTGAGATATCACTTAACACTTATCAGCAGCTCTCAAGGATTTAATTAATAAAAAACACCACCTCCAAAAACAAGCATGTTTAGGTTAATTGGGCATCACTATTTCCTTAGTGAATATAGTTGTCTGTTTCCAACCGCTGCGATGCGTTGGCCACTGTCCAGGTTTTTCCCCCACCTAAAGCTCAAAGTAACTGGGTTAGGCTCCACCCACAACCCCAAACGTAACAAGCCGTAGAGAATAAATTAATGAAACTGAGTGTATTTGTGAGGGCAATGAGCAGAGAAGACGAGCTCAGAAACAGATGAATGAAACGTGTGTGAATGACGCAGTTGTGTATTTAAGGAGGAATAACATTAGAACAGGGCTAAAGGAGAAAAAGTCAAATTAGCATTTCGGGTGCCCTTCTATTTTCACCGCAGAAATCGTCTCCGTTTCATGTGTTAATGAGATCCTCAAACGTGAAAAACGCCTTTGAGCGACTGTAAATGTGACGTTCCTGTGGTTTCAAATGTGCGTGTGAAAAATATGAGCCGCTCTGAGGGGGTCCAAACGAGGCGACTGTTCCCCCAGAGAGATGACTGTTCCCTGGGGAGACCGAGGGCACGCTGAGGGGGTTAGGTCCCACTGGAGGAAGAAAAAAGAACGCAGATCTAAAGCAGTTCACAGACAGTACAAAGACAGTGTTCTGTATCTATTATGGGACAGAAAGGTGAATGATGGAGGGCATCTGACGCACTGTGAGTCATTGAGAAATAAAACTGTCTGGAAAGAGAAAGAGAGAGAGAGTGAAAGTGATTATGTTGCCGTGGCAGATGTGGCGGCCATTTTGTGAGTGGAGCTAAAGTAAAACTATTTATTATTTATTTATTTTAATTTATTATTTAAAAAAAAGTTAAACAATGCCATGAAATTTATAGATTAAAGGAAATAATTGGCCCCCTTTTCTCTTTCTCCCTCACTGTGTGTCTCTCTTTTACTCCCTCCTTTCTCCTGCTCTCTCTCTCCCTCTTGCCCCCCGTCGCGCCCCCCTCCCACTTTCTTGCTCTCTCCGTCTCCCACTCTCTCTCTCCATACCCCTTCTTTCTTTCTTTCTCATATTCTTTCCCTCTCTCTCTCCCTCTTTCACCCCCGCGCTCCCATTTTCTCTCTCCTTCTCTGGCTCTCTTTCCCCTTGCCCTCTCTCTTTCTCTCTCGCTTTTCCTTTCTCTTTCTCCCCCTCTCTCCCTCCTTTCTCTCTCTCTCTCTTTCTTTTCTCTCTCTCCCTCCCTCTCTCTCTCCCTTTCTCCCTCTCTCTCCATCCTCTCTGTCTCCTCTCCCTCTCTCTCTTCTCCCTCCCTCTCTTCCTCTCTCTCTCTCTTTCCTCTCTCTCTCTCTCTCCCCTCTCTCCTCTCTTTCCCTCCCTCTCTCTCCTCTCTCTCTCCCTCCCCCTCTCTCCCTCCCTCCTTCTCTTCTTCATCTCTCTCTCTCTCTTTCCTCTCTCTCTCTCTCTCTCTCTCTATCTATCTACCCTCCTCTCCCTCTCTCTCCCCCTCTCTCCCTCCCTCCTTCTCTTCTTCATCTCTCTCTCTCTCTTTCCTCTCTCTCTCTCTTTCTCTCTCTATCTATCTACCCTCCTCTCCCTCTCTCTCTCCCCCTCTCCCTCCCTCCTTCTCTTCTCCATCTCTCTCTTTCCTCTCTCTCTCTATCTATCTACCCCCCTCTCCCTCCTTCTCTTCTCTACCCCCCCCCACACACACTCTCTCTCTTTCTCTCCCTCCCCCTCTCTCCCTCCTTCTCTCCCTCTCTCTTTCTCTCGTAGCCTCTCCTGGAGCTGATGGGACACGATAATGAAGACGTGGCTTTCATGGCGGCCGGCTGCGTCAGAAACATCCGGATGCTCGCCAACGCAAACAAGTTCAGCAAATGGATCGACTAAAGTGAACCTGGACTGAATAAAGTCTCCAGAAGTGATTTTTTAACTTCATAACTGCATCGTATTGTGTTTATTTCACTTACACTTGTATTTGAAACATTTCAGCCTGACTTTAGAGCTCACCATAGCAAAGATGGTCGTCTTGTTTTGTTTGGGTGAGAAGCTGGGATTAAAGCTTCTGTAATGCGAACGCAGAAAAAACGTTCTCACGATTAGTCTGGTTAAATAAAAGAGTGATATGTTGTTGTGAGGAACTATTTTGTGGCGTAGTAATACCGCTGTGATAAGGTCACATACGGTTAAAGGGCTGTTTTGAGGCAGATCTGTACGAATTCTAACTAAACATAAACTGTCGATCTGAAGCTCTGCCCCTCTCCTGTTCAGTCTTCTTACATTCACGACTTTCCCACTTCAGTAACACTCCACAACAGACAGTAAAATACTGTTACACATACGTATTACACGCACTATGGTGAAACGCAGCTCTAAACGCGGCTAATTATTAACTATTTAAAAAATCTCAAAACAATTCTAAGCTCCTAAAAGTGGTCGGTGGGTTTGTACCAGCTGACACTTTCTGAATTATTCTTAACTTTAATTTCTTTCAAGCAAACGCTAACGTTTATGGGAAAATACATGGGACGCCGCGACTGCGTTAACTTCCTGTCCCCAGTCAGCTGTTTCCGTGACGTCATCTGAAACCCAGCAGTATGGCATTAAACTCTTATAATGTGACTTTTTCTGACTCCCTATGAGAGTTTCTAATAGGCACTGTGTCTGAACCTGGGTGATCCTCCACAGTGCAGACTTTGTGACCTGTTTGTGCTGCACAGAGCGAGAGAAGAGAAGAGGACAGACCCGGAGCTGAGCCGAGTGTGAGCTGGAGGTCACTCACAGTTTAATGAGCAGATTCACCTGAGAACGGAGCGTCTGGAGTGAGAGAGAGGAGGAGGAGAGGAGGAAGAGAGAGGTGTGACGTTACTATACAGTCAGAGGACATCAGCAAGTCTTCAGGTAAAAAAAAAACAATCTGATTCATGGGTTTTATTGTGGAGAGTTTTGAGTAGGGCTGCACAATTTGGGTAAAATATCTAATTGCAGGTTTTTGATTATAAATTATGACATCGCACTAGTAGAAAACCTCAAAACCATGTTATAAACTAATCCAAGACTGCTCTAATGGAACAAATGTTGATAATTTGACAAATAAAAGTACTGCATGGGACACCTAAATTTATATCTACAGACTCATATAATTGTATTCTGTGAGAGAAAATTCAATTCAATCCAATATTAGACCCTCCTTATGCAGCGTTCAGACTGGATAGTGTATAAGCGTTTAAATTTGCACGTTGAAGAGTATTTTGATGCAGAAAATTTGCGAAACTGACACCCCAACAGGCGACCAAAACGGCCCAATGCGCGTCGAGGGGGACAAGGACACTTTTTAAGCTCCAGCGCGCTTCTTTGTGTTGTTTGCAAAAGGCTTTGTTTTGCACGTAGACAGATCACTGAGAGAGAGAGAGAGGCTGCTGAATTCATAAAACGTAACTTTCTCTTCCTCCAGACAGTTGTTTTGCTGTCTCTGTCCTCCTCCAGTGTCACGTCCTACAGCAGGTTTAAACATTTGAATAGATCCATGTGAGGCTTTGTCAGTCCAGATCAGGTCCATGTTGTTTGTTTTGTGTCGCCAGATTTTCAGAGCAACGAACGACCAAGTCTTTGAAGAAAGCCCCAAAATAAGTGACCTTTAGTTAAAAAAGTGATTAAAAGACTTGAGTAAACAGTGGTCCTTTCCTCTTGGTATGAGAGGAGAACAGCAGCATGTCACATGTCACAGGAGTGACAGAGGCTCTGATTGGCTGACGACGACTTCCAACACATCTGAGGATGAATTTTCATAACTCCTGCGTTCGTCGCAGCTTCGTGCAAAGCTGCAGTTGTCGCAGGTTTGAGCTTCCACTTTGCAAGACGCAGCGTTTTCAGATGCAGAAACGCGCATCAACAAACGCCCCAGACGCCAACACGAGCTGTAAATACGCTAAAGCGCTCTAGACGCAGGTTTACATTGACTTAACATTGAAAATGGACGCAAATGCGCTGTCTTGTCTGAACGCACCAATAGACTCTTCTATTCTCACACTGGAAAAAGAGAAACCTGGAGGGGAACCAAAGTGAAGGACAGATCTACTCCCTAGGCATGGGACGATATTAAAATTTGCACTCACAATTATTGTGACCAAAATAATCGAGATTAACGATATTATCACGATCATTTACTAAACGTAAAAGTGCACAGGTTCAAAATCACTGAAATATTTATTAGCGCACAATATGTATGTGTTTGAACTACTTATTGTATTTTAGTCTAAGTTCAATCAATAATGATTCAAAGTGAACAAATGTTTACAATGTTGATCAAAAATCTACTAACTTTGTCTCAGTCATTAATTAACTTTAACACATGAAGCTTTTCTTTGTTTAACTGTAATACAGCTTTTACTGTGTTCACAGCATCAGATTTTAGATGCTCTTATGAAGACACAGGCTATAATTTCGATTATCGTCACGTAGAATAATCACGATTATGAAAAAAGGTCACGATTATTTAATTGCGGCCCTTAATTATCGCGATTTGCAATAATATCGTATATCGTCCCATCCCTACTACTCCCATGGACAGACAGACTGTGGATGACGCACATCAGATGCATTTAGAGCAGTGGTCCCCAACCTTTTTTCTTGTGAGGACCGGTAAATTCACATACTTCTTTTCCAGGGACCGGTCGAGGTTGTGTAGCGCTGATAACAACAATTTAAAATGCAAAGAAACGATTATTGTGTATACTTTTAGGTCTCTTATTGCTTGAAATCGCTGTTTTTTAAGATTAAGTGGCACTATTTTGTCATAGTACAGAACAAAGAAGTAGTGATATACTAAGAAATAAAAATTAAAGAAATATTGAAGAATCTTCAGGGGCCCAGTAGCCAATGGCCCGCGGACAGGTTTTGGGCCCCGGACCGGTGGTTGGGGACCCCTGATTTAGAGAGTTGAATTATTCTTGCCTCTCTAGTGTGACGTCATCACTGCAGAACTTATCCTGACTTTTAGATATTTGATGACAAAGTACAACGTTATTCAAAGGGGAAAAAACAACTGTCTCTTATCCTCCATCTGGACGTATGACACCTTCAAAAGCAACAACATTTATATATTTGTTTTATCAGGACATGTGCTGCAGACTAAAGCGAGTGTGAAAAGGCAGAGAACGTGAGCAGAAGGTCGTGTCTTTAGTGTAAATGAGCTGCAGACTCTGCCTCTGGGCTGTGCAGCTCCCTGAAGTATGTCACAGCTGAGGATCACAACAATTAACACCGAAAACACATCAGGGGCTTCACAGTCTGCGATTTATCCTCAGGCGGCGCTCCTAATGTCATTGACCCGGATTCAGAGGGAAACTTCAGTCACTGTCACCAAAGACAAGCTGCTCTGACGTCATTGTAGAAGCAAAAGTACTGAAGTAAAAGTACTTCTGACACTTCTGTAGTTTGTAGGTTAAGTAAAAGATTGTACATTTATGCTTTATGTTGAATGAAATGTGATTAATCTGACTGTAATCATGTGGTAAATATAGATGTGTCAATAAGAAATTTTGAGGAATTTTAAGCGAAAATTGGATTTGATTTTTTAATTTAGAATTTTGCAAGCTCCAGGTAATGTGCAGAGGCTTGGTCTTTCCCTTGCTGTGATCCTGGAAAGAGTAGAGCAAACCTACGGCTCAGAGCTCCGGGAAAAGGCCTGAGGTTTGGTCTCTCACTTTCCCCGGAAAAGGGCCTGAGGTTTGGTCTCTCACTTTCCCGGGAAAAGGGCCTTGTGATTGGCAGAGGCGGTTCTGGGCTGCATGACTCCCTGGGCAAACAAGCGCCTCTGGCGTCCCCCAAACCTCCCTAGCCCGCTCGCCCGCCCACAAGGTCGTTGAAATGCCGCTAGCGGCTTTAATTACTTTTTACAATTACTGTATATCCACATCTGTCAAAAAATGGTAACAATCTGTCAGCAATATGTGATTTTTAATAATCAAATTGAACTCAGCAGCATTACATAGTAGTGTCTGGGCCTTCTTCTTGATATTAAAATGGAGAATTAGTGTGCTAGTCAGGCAGGCTAAATAGTAATTATGACAGTTGGACAAAACATTATGCATCTTATACATACCTTTATCCTTTTCACGTTTCTCTTTTTTTTTTAAAACTGAGCACCTGAAGGTTTTGACCATCTCATTGCACATGGAAATTAAAAATTTATGACTAAAGAGACAACGATGTTAGCATCAACAACTTGCAGTCTGACTTCGGACTAAACCAAGTTACTAGGTTTAGTTGTTCTATTATTAAGCTAACACATTTTGCTTCTAAAATGCAGAATCAATGACATGCTTTGATGCAGCAAAAATGTATCATTACAGATTGACAAAAAGTTGACCAAAAGTTCTACCTCGCAGCAGCTTCTTGGCTGTGCGCTTGGCACCCTATGCACTGTGTTGAGTACGGAGCACAGTCTTCACCCGCCTGTGAAGCTTTTTGCAGCGCTTGGAAGAGCACTTCACCGGGATGGAGAGGCTCTGGATGTGTACAGGCCAAAAGGGAAGCCATAAACTATTCTCGAGCTCGTTCCCCAAAGCTCAAAGCAGTAGATTGGATCTGCTTCTTCCCGGATCACAATGCCCATTTCTTGGATCTTCCAAAATTCAATATCCAAAATGTTTTTTGAACCCTATATGTGTTTTATCCTTAAATCTGAAAGTTTTTAACTATCACAAGTAAATACAGACAAGTGGCTAGGTGGTAGGTAAAAAGACTGGAGCATACAAGATTATTCAAACCTGCAGGAATCCATCCAAACACAACTGTGAGTAAAATAATGATAAGAGACACTGTTAGAACATGGTTACAAACTTTGACAAGTGGAAACACTTAAAGCCATAACTTCAGACAAAAACATCCTTAAAACCCTCAGACCTTAATAAGTGTTTCTTTGTTTCTACGATTGTGCCTAAATGAGAGCTAATTCTCCAGACTTGTCCCTGAGTTTCTGCTGCTGCAGCGACATTTCCTTCTGAACTTCTGCTCATTAACACTTCTATTATTTCTGTGTGTAAAGTTTGTGACTGGGTTTCTCTGGGTTACATCACTTTT
This sequence comes from Mugilogobius chulae, assembly GCA_038363315.1. Taxonomy (NCBI): domain Eukaryota; kingdom Metazoa; phylum Chordata; class Actinopteri; order Gobiiformes; family Gobiidae; genus Mugilogobius; species Mugilogobius chulae. The sequence goes on from CM076396.1 coordinate 27,255,815, forward strand.
AGAGAAGGAGCAGCAAAGGTCTGACAGCTCAAAACTTCTATTTCCACACTGATTAGGAACAACTCACACCCCTGCAGTTCATCACAATGTAACAGAGATTGTAATAGACCTGGCTCTCTTTATTAAGGACATACAAAACTTAAACTTTCAAATGTATTTTTCAGACAAATGTAGGGAAGATCATTAATTACCTGAGTAGTTTCGACGCCAACTTCTGTCTTCATTATCATCATATTCGCCGTTCCTAGAGACAATCAACCGGGAAGACGTGTGACTGATCACGTCCCTGACCGCGTGGTCCCAGGTCACTCCAGGTTCCATGTGCTCCTGGAAACTGGGAAGTTCCAATCTCGACTGGGAAAAACGTGCTTGAACGCTCCTCGGGTCCAAACTTCAGCTCATAAAATCATGGGGTAAAGCTATAGTCACAATGACCCGTCCGAATAAATAGTTCGTACGAATCTCACAGGTCGTACAAAATCTGGAGTTTGTATGACGATCTTCTTATGGTAGACTTTCAGCTTCACCAACAACTTACGGCATTCTTGCGTGTGCCCTAAAGCTTCCGTAATGTGTCTTTACAATATTCCTACATCTAGTTTGTATCGCACGGGAGCAGCACGATCTCCCTACGTCCAACTCAATCCTTTATTAAGTTGATTCTAGCTATTAAACCTTTCATACACAATTTATAATCTGAAAATGTGTTATTCTGTTCTGGCATTTGTCTCTTTCATTCTCACAAAGTTAAGTCTGCGTAAAAACAGAGGACACACAAAAAGTAAATCTTCCAAAGCGTCTTCGGGTGTTGAAGAGTCGTATAATCTATTGACATTTGTGTGTAAAAAAAAAAAAGTTTGCAGCACTTCACAACAAATATTATTCCACTGCCAGCGAGCAGCAGCTGTCCAAATGTCTGCTGCTGTTATAGTGAGCTGTCCTCCCCGTGTGTGTGTCCAACTCCAGGTGATCTGCGTTTCTGCGTCCGTAGACTGGTCGTAGAAAATCTTTGACAAGACTATCAACCTGGTTACAGGCTTTGTTTTTTGTTAATGACGCCTCAAGAATGGTGTAGGAAATGGGTAAAAAATTGTTCGCAGAGAGGTCGTACGGGTCATTGTGATCGTGGCTTAACTCACTCATTGTTCCATGCAGACACACAGAATCCAACATATTAATTTTTGTAGCCAAAATAAGGCTTGATCCCTGCATCACAGCAGCAGAGTCCTGTCAGGCAGCACATAGTTGGCCTAATGCTCACTGTATAGCAGGACTTTTCAGTGTGGGACGATACAGTCCCAGCTGGT
>CM076396.1:27262121-27308425 GCA_038363315.1 Mugilogobius chulae
TTGTGGTGAATAATACTGTCGTTATCACAGTTCTACGTCAGTAAAGTTACAGGAAAATAACAAATAAAAAGTGAAACGTTACATGAGAGTGTGAAGAAATCCCTTTTAGATCAAACCTGTGCTGGTTCTGGGCTGTTTCTGGGCTTGTCGCTCCACAGTTTGAGTCAGAAGTGAAAGTGCACGAGTCCAGAAGCTTCTGCACAAACGCATGAATGACAACCATAGAGTCTGCTGTGTTTAGGCTCGAGTCGCAGCAGAACGTGGGGCTTTTTGCAGGAGAGTCAAACTCAAATAGCTGGGGGAAAATCGATCAGAGTCAGAGTTGGTTCCGTCTGTGTTATGGAAACCACTCTGGCAACATTCAACCTTCTCCAGTTCTATAATGCGCCGTACTCTCTATCCTGCTCTATGGCAGTGTGAGAAAGTAAAAATATAGATCATAAAATTGTGGACTGCAGTTGAACAGTGCCATGCTTGTTCCGCACACTCGCACCTGAACAGCAGACAGACCGGTTTGTCGCTGTCCAATCTGATATGTGTTGCCGCCCAGCGGTAGAGGGCGATTGGGTGGGCAGACCGTCTGTCTGGGTGGGCACACCGTCTGTCTATGGCTAGAGCCGGTCCCGGTTCTGACCAATCAAAGCGATGGTGGCCTGAGCGGGGGGAGAGCGGCAGAGGAGCGGAGATAGAGCAGAGCTTTTAGGCTAAACACCGTTTAAGCTTTTGGGGAATTGAAACGTTTATGTTGTGAAACGAGAGAGAAATCCGTTCCACATTAGACCTTTGTGAAAGCTGACAGTTTGAAGTGACGAAAAATGCATTGACACTCTGTAGGCCCAACCGCTGCAGTTCAGCGGAGCGGCCACAATCACCACTTGCACGGAGAGAAAGGGGGCGGAGTCTAATCCAGATAAAGTGAACTCGGGAATGAGTTGGGAAGGAGGCAGGGGAGCTGCTGTATTTTGTACTGAAGACAGTGGAAAGAGCCGACACAAACTTCAAAAGCCCAAATATATATGTGACCATCATCACTGACAAAGACGTTTAAGGTCAAAATGTTACTTAGTTCTGCTTTAAAAAATGAAGCTGAGCCAAACCAATTTAGCTGAAATAAAGACAAAAATTTAGTAAAACAGAGTTATTATTGTCACCAGCTCCAGCCCAGAACCAGATCAGTCTGATTACAACAGTCACAGACGACAGTGATAATCTAATAGCTCATGTTCACAGAATTATAAATCAAATGTTCAGTGAGTCAAACTGAAAACTCTCCAGCGCTGAGGAAACATGAGGACAAACGTTCAGATACAAAGTTGTTCCCAGTCAATAGTGCATCAGGTCATTACAATAGGAAACATTACAGTGACTTTAATATAATATGAATAAATATTATGTTTAGTGCAACGAGTGGAGTTAGAGAGAAGCCATCCCAGTCACTTCAGACGTCAACCTGGAAAAGAGAGAAAGAACCAGGGAGGAGAGAGAGAACGAGGGAGGAGAGAGAGAGAGAGAGAAAGAAAAAGCATTTTAAAAAAAATCTTTTTGCACTCAGTTTAACCCTACTGTTCACTTAGTAAAGACTACGTACTTTTGTTTCTCTCTGGGTCATTTTGAGCTGAACATTGTGGGTCTTTTGTGGGTCGTTTAAAATAATATTGAGCAACTTTTTTTAATTTTAATTTAGCTTCATTTAGGCACCTTAAAAATTGGCGTTTTTAGAAATATCGCTTTAAAAATATCAAATAAAGGGGTTGAGTGTAGAGCAGCAGTGGTCGTCTAAGGACTCACTCACACTAGTACAACCAAACCGTGCCCAGGCCCAGATGGCCCTTAAAGCGCGATTCTTTTTTGAGGGAGGTGGGCCAGCGCACGGCACGGTTACTCATGGACTTGCACACGCATGACTTTAGCATACAAGCCTACTGTGATCGCTGATGTTTGTCACCAGAAAAAAGAAACTCTGCACCAAACTCTGTGGAAACACTCTTGGTCCAGTCCGTACTCCGGTCCGGCCAAGCCCCGGTGATAAAAGATGGCGGGCACTGTGCGTCAATGGCTTTTGCTCACTGGCGTTCGTTGCCAATATGGCCGTTAGCTTTAGCCTTTCGCTAGGTGCTCTACAGGCTATGGAACATGCGCAGTTGTGTTCCCCCATAACTCCCCCCGCGAGGAGCGGGACGAGCTCGAGTCGAGTGAGTTACAGTGTTAGCAGCGGTAGCCGAAGCTAAAGCTTAAAAGACGTTTTATACGAAACTAAAACCTTTTGAAACCGGAAAAAAGTTTATGATGTGAATCTAGGTAAGAATTGCCACAAAGTCCGTCAGTTCTTAAAGCTGTAGATGCTGTTTCTGGCGAACACGGGCGGTTTGTGTTTGCATTGCGCTCTGGGGAAAAAATCCTTTCTAGCCTGTAGAGGCATTTTCCCGCTGCAGTACCAATGGAGCGGCCACTGGGGCTGATCTACAACGACTGCAAGCAGCAATACCGTATCCAGATAATATAATAGATCCATGGGTCCGGCGTACGGAGGCTTTCCGTTTCTTGAAAAGTAAAGAGATCCGTGCGGTCCGGTGAGCCGCGCGGCTCTGCTCCGCTCCGGTCGTCCGGATCGTTTCCGTTTCATTGAAATTTTTCCGGACTGCCTGAGCATTCCGCAGCCCTTTTTGATGAAGTTGTGAAAACAAGACACGACAAACAGGAAACCAACACTCGCGGGTGAAGAGAATCCGGTGGTTTTCAAAGTAAAAACATTACTTTTCTACTTCTACAACAAATACATCAAAATGCTTGACATATACACGACTATTGAACACACAGGAGGTAAATAAACGTCCGTACTTACCCATTATGCGTCGAAAAATCCAACAGAAAATGAAGTGACGTGAAATAAGCCCAAAACACGGCGCAGGTGTTCCTTGTTTACATATCCATGTGCCAGAGATCACGTAAACTCCATGAAACTCCCAAGTTGAGCGTGAATCCCCGTGAACTCGAGGTCTCGCGAGGCCAGCAGAGTCCGTACATACACATGTATATTCTGGAGGCAGTGTGAGTGACCACCGGACCCAGACGGATCTGGATCTGGATCTGGATCTGGATCTGGACTGGAGGCAGTGTGAGCCCGGTTTCTCATCTCCTGTTACTTTTGCTGCTTCGTGTGATTATTATTCCAAAGCCTGACGGAGGAGCGCTCATCACAGTCAAAACTCATGTCTGCCTCATTATATTACAAACATCACATTAAAAAATAATAAAATAACATTTTCTCCGCTACAGCATTAGTACTTCAGCACTTGATTCAAGCTTCTGCGCGACATGTTGAGAATAAGTCACATGTCTGGTCCTCCCGGGTCAAAATGACCCAAGGATTGCTATATAAACTTATTACACATAAAATGTTTCTCAAGCACAATTTAGATCTAAAAGGCTAAATTATAACAATTAGAAATGTCCAGTTTACATAAAATGAACAATCAACTTATTTAGTCACTCAGTTTTGATTCACATAATAATCCAATATTCACCTGTAAATAACTATAACCTTTTAATTGAAGAGTTTTATAATGTTGTGAACAGCAGCCACTGTCACTTCGGCTCTGCTGAGGTTTATGGTCAAACGTGTTGTTCTGTGTCACTTTAGAAAATGCTCATCCTAAAACTGGGATCAAAACATCACTAGATTTCTTTCTAAATGAAGCAAATATTCAAACTGCAGATGACTTCAAGTTCCACCAGGGGTACACAGACCGCAGACTGAGAAACACTGTTCAGCGCTTAATCGGGAACATTACTGCTCCCGAACGCCTCCCACAGTTTGAAAACCTCTTCCTTCACATTTCCTTCCTGATCCAGTCGTGTGAACATTTAATTCAACGCCACGACCTCAGATCTGTCCTTTCACTCGTCCCACAAACCGTCAAACTGCCTCTTTTCCTCTCCTTCTTTCTTCACAAAGTCGTGTGAAGTGGCGTGGGTCTGTCTGATCAAACACGCCACACTCACAGCAGGACCGGGCCGGCGTTCTGACGACTCCATAATGGAATTCAAAAAGAGAAACCGGGGATTAAACGGCAGCAGAGGTGGACAAAACTCAATCCTGTTTGTTGGCGTAAACAACTTTAATCCATCTCCGAGGAAAGTCACATTTTGTATTCAAAGTTAAACATTATGAATCCACTGATGCAGCGGAGGACGATGGAAACAGGACGTCCACACAGTCGTACAGATAAAATGTATTCATGTAGCTGTAAAACCTATCCTCATCCACCTGTCTGTATGGTCTGATGATTACTCAAACGATGCTGTTTATTAGAGTAAAATTTTACAACAAAGAGGCGGGATTATCAAGTCTGCATTTTAAAGAAGAAATCAATGAACTCGTTTAAATCTCTACATTATGCTGCGTTCAGACTGGACAGCGTTTAAGCGTCTAAACTTGTGCGTTAAAGCGTATTTTGACGAGTTCCCGCTTGTTTGCAGGTTTTGTTTTGGTCGTAGACAGATCAATAAGAGAGAGAAGGAGAGAGAAAGAGACTTGTTGCATTTATAAAACGTAGTTTACCCGATCACACAACTTTCTCCTCCTCCAGACAGTTGTTTTGCTGTCTCTGTCCTCCTCCAGTGTCCCGTCCTACAGCAGGTTTAAACATTTTGAATAGATCCATGTGAGGCTTTGTCAGTCCAGATCAGGTCCATGTTTGTTCTGCCGTGTCGCCAGGTTTTCAGAGCAATGAGCGACCGATTAAAAGACTTGAGTAAACAGTCGTCTTTTCCTCTTGATGTGAGAGGAGAACAGCAGCATGTCACACACATACTTCCAACGTATGAAGATGGATTTTCACAACTCCTGCGTTTCCTGCAGGTTTGAGCTTCCACTTCACAAGACGCCGCGACTTCAGGGGCATGAAGGCCCCAGACGCAAATTCACTTGAACGCTCAAGACGCGGGTTTACGCAGACTTAACATTGAAAATGGACGCAAAAACACAAATACGCTGTCCAGTTTAAACGCACCATTATTATATTTTTACATCAATTTTGTGTTTTACAAATATGTGGACTTCTGATCAACATGTTCGTTCCATTACTAAACTGACAGAAAGAACACTATTAGGGCTTTTCCATTAGTATATGCTTGGCCCTGCTCTACTCTTCTCTACTCGGTGCGACTTAGCTCTGGTGTGGAGCTTTTCCATTTGGGGCGGATCCCTGGGACCAGGTACTTTTTTAGTAGAGTAGATACTAAAGCTAACGTCAGACCATGGATCTATTCTATTATCTGGATAGAACATTGCTGCATGTATCTGTTGTAAATCAGTCTTAGTGGTCGCTCCAATGGTTCTGCAGCTTTCACCATATGCAGCTTTAAAAACTTTACATCGTAAACTTTTTTTCGGTTCAAAAAGTTTTAGTTTTGTATAAAACAGCTTTTTAAGCTTTAGCGTCGGCTACTACTGCTGCTCGATCTGTAACCTCCACTCTGATTGTCAGAAGGTCAGGCCTGAGCTTTTGGCTTCATTCGAATTCACTCGGCACAAGCTCGTCCCGCTCCTCGTGCAAAGAATTACAGAGGAAACACAACTGTGTATGTTCCAAAGCCTGTAGAGCACCTAGCACAAGGCTAAAGCTAATGGCCATAATAGCTACGAACGCCACTGGGCACAGGTGCCGATTTATGTTTTTTTGCGTGGGTGCCCAAACTAATACGTGCACGTCATTTGCATGTGTCTCTTTTTTCGTGCATTCATTTTGTTTCTTTTCTACCTGCAACTAACAGACGTCTGGCTCGTGCTGGCGCATTCTTTTCCCAGTGAACAGAATCCGTTCAGTACGTAAAGCCTCGTAGAGCTCCGGGTCTGTCCTGCCTCAGTGCAGCCCTTACGGTACACGGCGCTACAAACTGGAGAAGTGCAGTTTGTCACTTTATACGTCTCTTGTTAGGTTCTGAATCACATCGCACCTCAACATTCTCGTCTCCCACTTTTTCCTGACTTGATTTCCGGCGCTTTAAAGCACAGTTGAGAATTAAACCATGATCTCACTGGGACAGAGCAGCAGCACAGCGGCTGACGCGGGGATCCCACTATGCAGCTCCGCTCCGCCCCAGTCCGCCTCCGAAAGTGACCACGAGTCCAATGACAGCGCTCTGAGAGGAGAGATGCTGTTGAGCACTTATATTCACGCATACAGATGAAAGAAAGCGAGAGAACAGTGTGAAAGACGCTGTATGACTGAATTAATGCAGCTCTCAGACCTTTAGAGAAGCCTGTTAATGAAAGAAGGAAAAATTCGCCTGGGTGCTCACATTCCAGTGGGTGCTTGAGCCCCACAGCACCCATGTGATCGACGTCTATACCAATGAGCAAAACCAGTGACGCACAGCGCCGCCATCTTTGATCACCGGGGCTTGCTTCAGACACATATCACGAACTACGCTACATGTCACAGCAACTCACGTCTTACTCCTACCAAACTGAGTTTATGACTGCATCTGCACAAACTAGTGGAACAATTCACGTCTTATTCCTGTGTCATCTACAACCTGTAATTTTTTTAGCATTCAATTAAAAACAGTCTGCAGTGCGAGCCTTTCTGTCAAAAGTCTGCGTGTGGAACGTCGCCAAAACAGATAATATGAACCTAACTTTGCCGTAACATCCTCCTCCTCATCGCTGCAGTTGAAAGCAGAAGCAACCAAACAAGACAGAAAAAAGACATTTCCCAGTTTTCTCCAGGTAAAGAGAGTAACGTTTAGTGTCAAAAGCAAATGTTGTGTTGCTCCTTTGTTCCAGCGCCGTGTGTGGAGAGAAAGTGAAAATGAAACTTAAAAGTGCTCCATGTAGGAGTCCACGTGAGGAACAGCTGAACAGACAGTGTTTTAAAATATAGTTTGACAATTGCGACGTTGCTAAAGGCAGACAAAATAGTTTTAACATTTAAGAAAGCAGGAAATAAGCACCACCCATCTTCATAACAGCCCCACTTTTCCTCTAAGTCGGGTAAAAGTGCGTGGAGTTAATACTAATGAAAAAGCCCTATATTTGTCTCCTTTAAAGAAATATTAAAAACCCAGCAGACACAAAAGTATTGTGAGCTGGCACAGACAGACTCCACTCCTCCAGACTTCAATCACAAACAAAGCTGCACAGAAATGTAGAAATACCACATTATTCACAGACTTATCGCTGCCGTCACAGAACGATCCCATCTCTCAAGTCCAATTTCAATTCTGACTGACACACAGATGTTTGCCCGTCCGGAATAAGAAAAGTCCCTCTCTTCTCTCTTTCTCCCTCCACTACCCCACCTCCCTCTTTCTCTCTCTTTCCTCCTATTTCTCCCTCTTTTCTCTCTCCCTCTCTTGCTGCTCTTTCTCTCTCTCTCCTTTCCCTCCCTTTTTCTCTTTCTCTCCCTTCTCTACGTCCCTCTCTCTTCTATCCCCCTCCTCTCTCTCTCCCTCTTATCTCTCTCCTCTCTCTCTCTATTTCTCTTCCTAGTCTCTCGCCCCCCCCCCTCTTCCCTCTCTCTGTCTCTTCTCTATCTTTCTCTACTCCCTTCTCTCTCCCCCCTCTCTCTCCCTCCCTCCTCTCTCTCCTCTCTCTTTTCTTCCCTCCTTTCCCTTTCTCTCTCTCCCCCTCTCCCTCTTATCTCTCCTCTATCTTTCTCTACTCCCTTCTCCCCCCCCCCCTTACCCTCCCCCTCTCTCTCTCTCTCCCTCTTTACCTGGCGTTGATGAGATACTGGGCCAGGCTGATATTCGCGGGACTTCCTGTGATGGTGATCTGCCTCTCTCTCTTCTCCTCTCCTCTCTTCTCCCTCCTCTCTCTCTCTTTCTCCCTCCCTCCCTCTCTCTCTCTCTCTCTTCTCCCTCCCTCTTTCCCTCCCTCTCTCCCCCTCCCTCCCCCTCTCCCTCCCCCTTCCTCTCTCCCTCTTTACCTGGCGTTGATGAGATACTGGGCCAGGCTGATATTCGCTGGACTTCCCGTGATGGTGATCTGCCTCTCTCTCTTCTCCTCTCCTCTCTTCTCCCTCTCTCTCTCTCTCTCCCTTATCCTCCCTCTCTCTCTCTCTCTCCCCCCCTCCCTCCCTCTCTCCCTCTTTACCTGGCGTTGATGAGATACTGGGCCAGGCTGATGTTCGCTGGACTTCCCGTGATGGTGATCTGCCTGTCGCTCGATCCTTCCAGAGCGTTGGCGATCTTGATCTGAGCTCCGGACATCTGACGGATCTCGTTGATTTTGGAGCCCTGACGCCCGATGATGCAGCCGATCAACTGCAGGGGGCGACACACAACACTTCTTACACATTCTGCCCTGTTCGATCAGTCCGTTTCTAAAGCTGTGAACATGATTCGAATCAGACAAACCAGTTAAAGGAGCTGTACATGAGTTATACTTTCAGAAGCCAGAGTGAGCTTTGCTGTCACAGTAAAACTAACAACTAGGCTAATGGGACACTTACCATCTCCAGAATAAAAGGCCAATGTTTTGTTCCAGTCCTCTGAGGTCTCTGAGTTGTGTGTGCTTCTAATTAGATGTATAAAATAACAGTTTTGGACCAGCGAGGACATATTGACAGCGTATCTGTTCATGTGAAAGTTATCTGACAGTGTCTGGTTTATATCTGTTAATAAAAGTTGGATCAGGGATGGCATATATGCGACTCTTGGTTCGTCAGAGTGCTGCTCTTTGCTCACAAACATTTGCTCTACCAGATAATTTTGTTTTTCTCTTTCTCTCTCCATCACTTACGTGACACTGTGTCTTTTTGTCTTTATTTTGTCCAAATCCACCTCATTACAACTAAGAAAAGGTCGAAAACATACGATGAAATAAAACGTGCACAAAGACAAACTTGATCAAAGAAAAACTTGATGCAATTCATCACAGCTTTTGCATGAATGTAACAGAAGTTTAGCCATTGTTGAGTTTGTGCAGCAGCAGAGTTTTCTCTGCCCTGATCTCACACTCTCTTCACACTGATGCTTCTAAAGCCAATTTTTATAGGGCCTGTCCCGACTGAAAAAACACATTAAAACTACATAAAACTTGTCTTGCGAGCTGCTGCAGCTGCAGGTCTACGTATGTCTTGTGGAGGTCTGTGTCTAGGCCTACGTTGTGCTAATACTCATAAACGTGCTTTGCTCTCAAACTCACTGTTTGGACTGTGTCACATCGCAGCATTCACAGACAACAGCCGACTATATCTAGCCTATAGAGCTCAACCTCCTGCACCGGCTCAGGCTCCTTCCTCCCAGAGAGGAGACATAAAGGTGTGTCTGTGGTCCATGTCGTCGAGGCACCTGCCCCCGACTGTCGCCTAGTCCTCTATGAGCCTCTCTGCAGGTGGTGAGCCCACAGGAGGGAGGACCCATGTTGCTCTTTCTGGCTGTGCCTGACCGGACCCTGTGGGCGATGACCCGACCACCAGGCGCTCTCAAACGATCCCCACCCCCAGGCCTGGCTCCAGGGCGACGTCACAACCCGCCCAACTTATTTTAACTGCACATCAATAGCCATGTGAGAGGTGACTATATACAGTATATGGACTTTGTCTGTTTCGCCTGCATGGAGAGGTGCTTCTGACCTGCAGCCAGGACCAGTTAGCCTGAGTTAGTTCATTCTGTTCTCTAGAAAATACCCATATTTACATTTTACCATTAGCATACTGACACAGCTCAACTCTGTCTCTAAAAGCTGTAAAACTGTTTTAAACTCATCATGGTGGATTCAGACGTTCAGAGACATGAGCCAAACGTGAGACTGATGCTAAAAGTTAAAAACTGTTTCATGTTCTTTGTGCCACAAACAAATCAAACCCCATCGCCCTTTGAAAAGTGAAACTATAACTACGTTTGGTGCAGATGTGAGAGAAGCATTAGAATAAACGACTGTTTGAGAGCGGCGCTGACGTCAGAGGAAAGTGGATTAAGACTCGGAGGCTGAAGGGTGAAATCAAAACATGTTTTTCTCTGATTAAATGAACGAGACTCTACTGACATTTATAAATTCAATTAACGTCAGATAAATGAAAGACAGAGGGATTTAGCTCCGGCGTAATGACATAAAAGCCCAATGATTCTTTTATATTACAGTTTAAAGTATGTTTGAGGATTGCTTCTGGCAACTTTTGACCAAAACATTAATACAAAAATACTAGATACACACTAATACACATTTTTATGATTGTGAAGTTGCAAATAATGAAGAAACTGACAATGGCAGGACGTAATTACAGCAACAAAATGCAAAGATAATTTACTAACAGCTTCCTGGAGTTTAGACAATCCTTAAACACAATTATACACTCAGGGAAAAAAAGAAACGCCACATTTTAATATTCAAAACTTCCTTAGAAAACGAGAGCATTTGTAAAAATGTGTTCCATCCTGATTTGAGTCCATAGTAAGATGAAGACAGGCTTGACTGATTGTGAGAACCATAAAGAGTGCATTACAGGGTCGTTTATGTTTGAAACTCATAGTTGACTTTGACCGCTGGTTAACTGTGCTCAAGTCTTCTCTATAAAAGGCACCAGAATGAAGCCAAAAACACACGATTGTCTCAACCAGAGAGGGATGGAGCTATGGACGCTGTTGTCTTGTGTCTCCAGGGTGTTTGGAGTCACCGCCAAGGGCGTGCTGGCTAATCGGGAGAGTCGGGACGTTTCCCGGTGGGCCGCGTGACTTTTGGGCCGGTGGCCTCCGCTCCGTGGTTGAAGAGAGAGAGAGCGAGAGAGAGAGAGAGAGAGTGAGAGAGAGAGAGAGAGAGGCCCGGCCCATGCAGCTGGCAAAGGTGAGCACAGTGCTGGGAGAGGCGGAGCCAGCTGCTGCTTGATGTGGTTCACACAGCGCATAATCACAGACTCTTGACACATGGAGCCCAAAAACACGCTCTACATCACATAAGCTCTCAGTCAAACTTTGTTTCAAGTAAATCCGTTGTATATTCTCGGAGTTACGAGCAAAAACGGCTGATGAACAAACACTTCAGCAGATTTATTATGCGCGAATCACCGCGGCGGAGCGGAGCGCATTTCCTCATTCAGACACTGTGGACCAGAACGCTCTGTGTTTGTGTGAGCGCGTGCTTCGTGTGTGTGTCCAAGTGTGTGCGCACTGCTGTGGAGCAGAGGAGAGGTCAGGTGGGCCATGTCGTGACTAAAACTAGATAGTTTACTACTGGAGAAGAGAATGTATGAGAGGTGGAGTAGATATTGGTTAAAAGAGAAGGTAAAAGAGAGGTTTCCTGAGCGGGACTCGAATGTGGGTGCTGGAAAGGCAAAAACTTAATGTGCAGTTCTTAACCACTCAACTACCTGCTAAGTCACGTGATTCAATGAACAAATGGGCCAATCTAACGTCTGATTTTCCCGGCTGAAAAATGATCCCAGCACGCCACTGGTCACCGCTCTACCATTAGTCGTCTTGTTCCTCTAACGACCGCCCTCGTACTGGTGGCCCCCGTGTAACGACCGCTGCACAAGACCAACCACCCCCCCGCACATCTCCATGACAGGTTCAGCCTCCACCAGGTCCACAGCCGAGACCATTGGGACACACCACAGGCCAGTGTCTCCAGAACCATCCGTAATCGCCTCTGCGCTGACGATATTCCACCATCGGCCACATTTGGATCAGTGCTTAGAGCTCGGGTCGATGGTGCACTCACATCGTCGTTGGTCCCAATGGTCCCATTGAAAATGTCTGAGATCTGCTCAGTGTGCGTGTCACCGACGTGAACATCCTCCTGAAGAATGGATCAACTCAGACACTACTGTCGATCCATGAGGCTGAATAACCTCTGTCCAGGGCCAACGGGGGTCAGTGAACTATTGACAGTCTGATGAAACTCTGTCACTTTTGGTTTGGGGGTTGCTCTATTGTTTGGTTGTGTTATTGGACTCGAAAATGTGTAAACACCACAAGAGTTGGCCTGAGGATTAGAAATGGATGTAGGGTTCATATGAAACAGGCGGATCTCAAAATAAAATTATTCTGCCCCCCAAAACTCCCAAAACTGAGTGTTGCGTTTCTTTTTTCCTTGAGCGTAGTTTTACGAGATATTCTCCCTAAAACTGTCAGTGCTTTGGTGGTGTGACTCACGTCGTTGGGGATGCTGAGCTCGTGTGTGCTGGCTGGACTTTCCAAACCTGGTAAAAGAGAGAAAAATGAAAACAAATGCAAAACTGTAGATTGTCACAACTCAACACATGAAACTAATACTTTCACATGTGTGTTGGATAGACCGATGCAAACAAAAGAGAGAGTTGGTAAAATTCATTGACTAAGAGACATTATGAAGGCCACAGTGTTTTTACAATAATGATGAATCCACCTGCAGCACATGTGGCCCTTGTGAAGTCTGTGATTGAGAGTTTAGATCCGTCCTGATCCAAGTCTGTCACAGTCTGTCCCAAACCCCAGTCATCAGGCTCGTTTGAGGAAAGTTTGTGTAAATCCCATCAGTTCTGATCAATGGTTTCAATAGTCTGATGGAACACGATGGACTCTGGTTGGATTTGTGTTTGACTTGCTCTGATGTTAAGAGTGAAAATCTTGTAAGAATGAAACTGGATAGAGTCGCAGATGAAGTCGGTGTGAGGCGTGTGGAACAACAAAAGAAAACACGTATGAATGGTCTGATATCTGTCATGTTATAATAGTTATAACAATACTACAGCCTTTTCTTTCCTCGTTTTCTTTACAGAGACTTTCTCACAGTCATGATCATTTTCAATAAACTTCCATTCAAGTATTTCGTCTAATTCAATATCGTCGGGAAGAGGGTGTTCCAAACACAATTTTAGCTGAAATTTAATCTGTCGTTGTTCATTGATCATTGATCGTCATTGATCATTGTTCGGTTTTGCACAGACTTTCCTCGAGTCAAACGAGCCTATTCTTTGTGTGAGCCTAAAACTGTTCTCTCACTAAACTGACGGAGTTTATGTCAGACGCAGAAGACAGAAGAATCACATGTGCGCTTTACGTTGTTACACACACGAGACTACGCCAGACACCATTATGTAACTAGTGTTATGGAATTTTTAAATGCTGATTCACCCTTTATGTTCTCTTATCCTTTGATAAGTTCTTAAAGTTCCTGGGAAAGCTCAGAGTGAGGGATTCTCAGACCCTGTCCCCACGAAGCCAAGCTCAGGCGTTTCAGCACAAATATTTGTCCTAAACCAACATCATCCACATGAAGCACACTGAAAACGAAGATTTATGAAACTATGTCCCAGAGTGAAAAGATTTCAAAACTCCGGTATAGCGTCTCCGTAGTTACGCTGGATTCAAAATTTTTTTTTCCCATGATGACATCACTGCAGCGCTCGGGGTTTTTGCTAGGCTTGGTCAGGACTACCGTAGCTGGAGGATGTTACCCTAACATGCATGTTATTGGTTGGTGGGAAACCGGAGTGCCCGGAGAAAACCCACCCAGACACGGGGAGAAACATGCAAACTCCACACAGAAAGGCCCGGCCCGTGCAGGAATCGAACCCGCGACCTTCTTGCTGTGAGGCAAGAGCGCTAACCGCTCAGCCACCGTGCCGCCCAAACATCAAGTAAGTTTCAACAAAAGTTGGGAAAATATATTTGTATTTGTAGATTTTTCTTTTTTTTTTCAATCTAATGTTTACTGTGAGCTCTCACTCTGAGTTTACTGACTATGTTCAAATAAATATGAAGCACACTTTCTCAACTTGTATCTGCAAATTACATATGAACAGAGTCAGACAAAGCAGCCACAGTTCAGAGGAGACGTGACTTCAGAAGGGCCACAGTATTTGGTGATGCATCCCTCGCTATCACAAAACTAACCTGGACACAACCTTCAAACTGTGGCCTTGTGACGACGTAGAAAAGAGCTTGAAGTGTGTCCCTCGCTGTTTTTCTTGATCATGTTTTACTCAAAGCACCGTTTATTTCATTAGCAAAAGTAAAAGCTTCACTGTGCCGCAGTATCAGGACGAAATCTAATCAATGAAGACTTGAGCCGACGTTCTCCTTAATTAATTTGGAGATGAAATTAAACAAACAGAACACAATGCTGTTTTCTTCTTCTATTCTTTGCAGATAATTCACAGTCGTGTTTTCTGTTTTCATCCCAGGGTTTAGAACAAAAGGGGTTCGCTCACAGGTAGGTTAGTCAGGAAAGGTGTTCGGAGCAGAGGTGTCCGGAGCAGAGGGGTACGTACCGGGGAAAGCGGGGGTGCTCTGTCCCACGGGGGTAAAGGGAGGAGTCTGCAGGGCCAGCTGGTGCAGTTTAGTCAGGTGCTGAGGGGGAGGGAGAGAGGACACTCACAAACCAAACACAAAGTAAAGGTTTACAGTGAGGAGCGAGGGAGGAGAGAGGGAGGGAGGGAAAGAGCAGGAGCAGAGGCTGAGGGAGACTGAAATGGGGCTGTTTGTTATCTCACCCCGGCTCAGACTGAACCTGGTCCAGCTGCGGATCAGTGCTGCAGCTCACATTCGGCTCAGTGTTATTGTGGTGCTGTTGCTGTCGCTGCCTTTGATCACGATACTTGTGAGACCACATGCTCTCAGGTGGTATCAGGGGTTATGCATTAACACCTTCCACACTCAGATCAACGTAAAGGCTCGTCTATGTCTCATGTACAGCTCCTTTGCTAGACTTTAAAGTTCTGAACATAAATCATAAACAGACCAAGAGATGGACAGAAACCGCTGTGTATCTATCAGTGGCGGACCTAAAAATATCTAAATAACAAACTGATAAAAATAATATTTAGTGCATGCATGCTTAATCATTATTCATTAATTATTTATCAGCTTCTTCGTAGCATTTATCATTGTTTCGCAGCTTTCAGGCGTGTGTTTCAAAAGATATTGTTTTAATCATATTTCAGCCTCAGTTGTTGTCAGGGTCAGTGAAATCTGCCCGAGGCCTTCACAGTCAGTTTTGAAGGCTCCGTCTCTTAACATAAGCGTGTATCAAACTGTTGGTTCAACCAATCAGATTTTACGTTGACGACGCCAAGGCCTTCTAGCAGGCCACCGGCAACGTCACGATAACTACGGCGTTTGATTGTCTGTCTGTGCTTAATGTTGTTTTGAGCAGTTTTGTCACAGTGGCTAAAGGGAGAGAAGAGATCGATTTGGTTGCAAATTTATTGGTAAAGCCCTTTTCAAGACGGACTTTTCAAGAAAAGCTGGACATTTTTAAGAAAGACCGAGCAACTCTGAACCCAGCAGCAGGTTATTGACAAGTGAATATATTTAAAAGGAGCACCACTGAAGGCCTAGGCAAGAAATGCACGGCCCGCCACTGCTATCTATATGCTTGTCAATAGTATAGTATAGTATAGTAAGTATAAATGAGCCTTAAACATTTGGTTGTCATAATGACACGGTTAACTCTGGCTTTATACTTGTTAAAAAGGTTTATTGTAGCGTTTGTTATTTGTCTATTAGTAAGTCAACCTCACATGAAGAGTTATCATTACTGTATGTACGCTAAGCCGAAGACATTCCTTTGTAATTGTGTATGTTACAGAACATGCACAGTTTAAATTCTTGGTCAAGTGTTTGCTGTGAGTCAGAAACCAGAGCCACAAACTCTATTCATTTCCACTTCTTACACATTTAGAAACCATAGAACCAAGTCTGAATCTCATAAATAAAGATTAGTTCGTTGTTTCTACCACCTGTTGCACCACTTGTTGCTGGAGTTGAGAGCACAGAGGTGTGAGTGTGCATCTGTAAAACCAGGAAAAACAAAGTAATGACCTCTTGTCTGGCAGAGGCTGTGTGATGGAGAACTTTAGAGCTTCATCAGAATTCAGGCTGATTTCAGACAATTAGTTTATTTCCCAGGTAAAACAAAAAACATTCACCCAGTGAAACTACTCTTGCTGAACTCAATGTCAGATCTTTATCTCTTATAATCTTGACGTGGCCTTTGCCTGTGGTGTTCCCCAGGGGTCAATCTTGGGACCTCTTCTGTTCAATCTCTACATGCTGCCATTAAATCAGTTTATACACCATAATAATGTGTGCTCACACAAAGTCACAACTTTGCAAATAACACTCACCTCTACATCTCACGGACTGTTAAAGCTGCCATTGTGATGGACATTGGACACAGAAATTTGTCCTGAAGCGACCTTGTATAAGACAGAGCCATCGTTTTTCTTCAGATATAACAACACAAACGGATGTTGCGACTAGGTAATTCTGAATGCAAAACTTGTTAGTGTATAACCCCAAAGGATTATTTGTGAAGGGAAAATTTTGTGGCAAACAGCGGTGGTCTAGTGCCGCTGCTTCACAGGCAGCCCTGTCGGACCTTTTGCACATTTAAAGATTCAAAAAGCTGCTGGACCAAGTGCAATCTGAGCCGAGGTTCATATTTACCTAATTTATATTGCTTCACTTCTTTAGTTTTTATCTATGAAGCTGTTTTGCCTCCTACACGTTGATCAACTGATTCTGTGTAAAGTAGTTTATTTGTGGATCCCCATTGGCCACTAGTCTTCATTTTAATAAGAAGTGCAAATCACAATTACATAGTAGCTAAAATAATCTAGACAAGACAGCAATACACACAATAGTATTTGTATCTTTAACATTTCAGGTGCTTCAGGTGCTACTCTAAACATTTCTGTGAGCTGTCGATGTTTAATCTTTTCTATCGACCTGGAGTAAAAGCTGTGAACGCTGCTGCTCTGGTGAATATCGTTGGAGTCATTTTGTTCGAAGCAGAGTCGTCCTTGTGCTTGAGCGATCTCACCGTCCACCGCTAACGTGGCTAACATCCATCACGGCTAAATTCTGTGGATTAGCAAACAGCGACTGAAGCTATAATCTGAGAGGAGACGACACACGCAGGACCCTGAATGTGAAAGTGCAGATTATATTATAGACCAAAGTAAGAATAATGCATGATGGAAGAAAACTTTCTGTTACATTATGTGCTTTGAGAACCAGAAGATCCGTCTAAATAGCGTAGTGTTGTTGGTCTTGGTCTCTTCTCGGACTCAAGCACATTTGGACTTGGTCTTGGTCTTGAGGTAGTCCAGTGTGAGACCGGGTTGAGAGATTGTCTTAAACTAATCGGGAAATAATGAAACGTCATGTCAATATTTAATCTGATTGGTTGAAGCGTCACAACATAGAAGTGGCTAAGAAGTCCTGATCTTTCTCGTTCAAAAAGTTTCCTTTTGCACGTTTTTTCTAAATCAATAGTCTGTAGTTCTGCTGGAATAGGAAGAAGGGCTGGGCGATCTGGGAAAAATATAATCCAGATTTTTTTCTCATATTGATCGATCTTGATTTTGATTCAATTTTGCTTAACCTTTTTAAAACCAAATGAAATATGCCTTTCTTGAACATAAACTAAACAAAAACTTTTAATATATCTGAATAATTTTGAAACTACATGTCGATATTCTGCCACAAAGTTTGACTTTGACTTATTGACAAAAGATTGGTTTTCGATCTTTCGATTCAAAATCTACCACCAAATAATTGACGATTTTTTCGATTAATAGCCCAGCCCATTAGGAAGTTTGTGTGTCGACACCAAAGTGCGCTGAGATTGGTCCGGCTCACTGTGGCCGTCTTCAAGTGAACGACAAGAGTCCCTCCAGTTGGATTCTCTACATTGTGTTATAATCACGACTATCATGAGAGGATCTTTACTGATCTAGCACTTTTCACACAATCACAAATCCTCACACAGCAACCCTACTTCAGACCAAAACTCCTCGCGCCTCAACCTCCGACCACTACCAAGCGTTCTCTAACCTGCTTGTTATTGGTTGGTGGGGAAACTGGAGTGCCCAGAAGAAACTCACCCAGACACGGGGAGGAACATGCAAACTCCACACAGTCGAACCCATGACCTTCTTGCTGTGATGCAGAGCTAGTCTGTTTATTTAAACGGTCACCTGAGCATTATCTCTGGTTCTGCCACTGCATCTGCCACTAAAGTTCAGTTCTCCTTCTGGCGTCAGATGCCTCAGACGTGCCTATGACACTGCCTGGACACAGGAATAGCACCGCCACTGACCCAAAAACGGTGGACCGAACTAACATGTAAACAGGTTGTTAATCCTAGAGTTAATCCAACTCTATGTCTCTAGGTTTACTTTTGTGCTACTTCAAGGGTGAACCTCAATTTGGAACAGAACAAGAGCACAATTTGTGAACCAGAACCAAACTGCACAAAACCAATATCAGTGGCATTTTAGCTGATTAAGTTGATTTAAAAGTACTGTAGGCAACTGAAAACCAGATCTAACCAAGAAATGTGGCCCAGTCCCTGGCCCACTTTACTTTGATAGGCCGGTCCTTTTTCATAGCATTTTGTTGCTGTATCCCCCACTGTTCACTGTAAATCAGATACGGAGTGTTTCCCAGGCTTCTTTATAATGTGGTGCATCGTGGGCTGCATTTGGCCCGCTAATTGAATAGCCCTGACTTAGAACAATTGAAAGTGTTCTATTATTTTGGTTTGTTTTCCATAGTTTGGTTTCACAGTCTCCAGAAAGTTTCACATTCACACTGGTCTTGACTACTACTGGGCCATTAATCGAAAAATTGAGAGATCGAGACTGAATCGATTATTAATTATTTAGTTGTGGGTTTTGAATCAAAAGATCTTTTGTCATTTAAATTTTGTAGTTTGGAGCAAAAGTCAAACTTTGAGGAAGAATATTGATATGTAGTTTCAAATAAATGGACATATTAAAAGTTTTTGTTTCATTTATGATCATGAAGGGCATTTTTCATTAGTTTGAAAGTTGAAAATTAAACAAAATTAAATAAAAAATTGAGCTCAATCAATATGAGAAAAAAAAAATCTGATTACCGGACCATGGTCATTGGTTCACATCTAGAAAGTCCTAAAGTCGGGACCAAAGGCGGCTCGTGTGAACGCAGCCTTGAACTTAAATGCACTGTAACTGTCTTGTATTTTTTATAGTTTTTCTGTAAAGCACATCGAGTTGCCTTGGGTCTGAAATGTGTGGAATAAATAAAAATGCTTCGCTTTGCTTTGAGTTTTGAAGAGAAACTAAAAGCATCTTGATCAAACTTACGTCTGGGTGTGGAATGGCGTATTGTCCCTGAATAGTGTAGGCCTGGAAACACAACAGACAAATGCATGAGCGGGCCTAATATTAGTGTAAAAAGTGCGTTTATTACCTGTCCTCCGGAGAAGATGAGCGGCGCAGAGGCTGGTTTGGGTCGATATGGGATTGTGGCGCCTTTAGGAGGAGACTGAGGAACAGAGACGTGAGTTATTAAACGTCTGAAACACTGAAACACACGGTTTAATCAATACGAACAAAGAGGAGACACGGATTAAACACTGGAGCTTAAAAGAATGAATCAAACAGCCTTTACTTTTTCATTAATAATTAGCATCCCTGAGTCAAAATTACACAGACGTCTCATGTGGTTTTTGGAAATTAAAATAGTCGTTGTCTGGTATTTGAACAAAAGATCTCAGTGGGAGACGAGTTCAATCAGACTTCCTCAAAGTCACAGTTGTAGAGTTTCTGTTTGGACTGGAGCCTCCGGTGTTTCTGCCTCTGCAAAGTCTCAGTGTTTGAACCTTTCTTTAATGCTTTGGCTTCGGAGAATCGAAGTGTTAGGCCCTGGAAATTTCAGATTTGGGTTTTTGAGGATAAACAGGAAACAAGGTGTTGTATTTGTTTTAGGGCTTGGAAAATGAACGCTTTAACGCAGTGTGATAATTTTTTTCTTTTAATCCCGTCAAAATAAATTGACGGACTGATTCATTTTGCGGTCTTCTCTTTCCTGTTGTGTTTTCACGTGTTGCGTTCTTCTCTTTCCTGCTGTGTTCTTCTCTTTCCTGCTGCGTTCTTCTCTTTCCTGTTGCGTTCTCACGTGCTGCGTTCTTCTCTTTTTTGTTGCGTTCTCACTGTTCTTCTTTTCCTGTTGCGTTCTCACGTGTTCTTCTCTTTCCTGTTGCGTTCTCACGTGTTCTTCTCTTTCCTGTTGCGTTCTCACGTGTTCTTCTCTTTCCTGTTGCGTTCTCACGTGTTCTTCTCTTTCCTGTTGCGTTCTCACGTGTTCTTCTCTTTCCTGATGCGTTCTCACTGCTGCGTTCTTCTCTTTCCTGCTGCGTTCTTCTCTTTCCTGCTGCGTTCTTCTCTTTCCTGCTGCGTTCTTCTCTTTCCTGCTGCGTTCTTCTCTTTCCTGCTGCGTTCTTCTCTTTCCTGTTGCGTTCTCACGTGCAACGTTCTTCTCTTTCCTGCTGCGTTCTTCTCTTTCCTGCTGCGTTCTTCTTTCTTGTTGCGTTCTCACGTGTTGCGTTCTTCTCTTCCTGCTGCGTTCTTCTTTCCTGTTGCGTTCTCACGTGCTGCGTTCTTCTCTTTCCTGCTGCGTTCTTCTCTTTCCTATTGCGTTCTTCTTTCCTGCTGCGTTCTTCTTTCCTGTTGCGTTCTTACGTGCAACGTTCTTCTCTTTCCTGCTGCGTTCTTCTCTTTCCTGTTGCGTTCTTCTTTCCTGTTGCGTTCTTCTTTCCTGCTGCGTTCTTCTTTCCTGTTGCGTTCTTCTTTCCTGCTGCGTTCTTCTCTTTCCTGTTGCGTTCTCACGTGTTCTTCTCTTTCCTGTTGCATTCTCACGTGCAACGTTCTTCTCTTTCCTGTTGCGTTCCCACGTGCTGCGTTCTTCTTTCCTGCTGCGTTCTTCTCTTTCCTGTTGCGTTCTCACGTGCTGCGTTCTTCTCTTTCCTGTTGGTGCTAACTTTAGCTTTACCTCGAGCATGACGACGCAGATCTGGCGCTGGTCTAAAGCTAACGTGTATGTCTTTACCTCGAGCATAACGACGCAGATCTGGCGCTGGTCTAAAGCTAACGTGTGTGTCTTTACCTCGAGCATGACGACGCAGATCTGGCGCTGGTCTAAAGCTAACGTGTATGTCTTTACCTCGAGCATAACGACGCAGATCTGGCGCTGGTCTAAAGCTAACGTGTGTGTCTTTACCTCGAGCATGACGACGCAGATCTGGCGCTGGTTCAGAGCTAACGTGTGTGTCTTTACCTCGAGCATGACGACGCAGATCTGGCGCTGGTTTAAAGCTAACGGTGTTGTCTTTACCTCGAACATGACGACGCAGATCTGGCGCTGGTTCAGAGCTAACGCGTGTGTCTTTACCTCAAGCATGACGACGCAGATCTGGCGCTGGTTTAGAGCTAACGCGTGTGTCTTTACCTCGAGATGACGACGCAGATCTGGCGCTGGTTTAGAGCTAACGTGTGTGTCTTTACCTCGAGCATGACGACGCAGATCTGGCGCACACACTGGATACAGGCCTCGGGAGTCCCAGAGATGGTCACGGCTCTTTCTGTGGAGTTCGGCAACATGTCGCCCGCCACCTGCACCTGCGCACCTGTCGACTACAGCAAACACAATCAATACACG
Source organism: Mugilogobius chulae (assembly GCA_038363315.1). NCBI lineage: Eukaryota > Metazoa > Chordata > Actinopteri > Gobiiformes > Gobiidae > Mugilogobius > Mugilogobius chulae. The sequence continues at coordinate 27,283,542 of CM076396.1, forward strand.
ATCAATACTAACGCCTGCACCTGTCGACTACAGCAACACAGTCAATGTACGATCAATACTAACACCTGCACCTGTCGACTGCAGCAAACACAGTCAATGTACGATCAATACTAACGCCTGCACCTGTCGACTACAGCAAACACAATCAATACACGATCAATACTAACGCCTGCACCTGTCGACTACAGCAAACACAGTCAATGTACGATCAATACTAACACTGCACCTGTCGACTACAGCAAACACAGTCAATGTACGATCAATACTAACGCCTGCACCTGTCGACTACAGCAAACACAATCAATACACGATCAATACTAACGCCTGCACCTGTCGACTACAGCAAACACAATCAATACACGATCAATACTAACACCTGCACCTGTCGACTGCAGCAAACACAATCAATACACGATCAATACTAAAGCCTGCACCTGTCGACTACATCAGGATGTAATAAGTTGCGTTCACGTTCAGAGTGTGATGATAGCATAAGTCCGGATGGTGGGCAAGAGCCAGTTTAAATATCTAAAGTCATATTTTTAATCTTTGTCCACAGCAAAAGTGTGATTACTGGTCCTAATCAGGGGTGGTGAACTTGAGACTCGTGAGCCACATGCGGCTCTTGGCCAATCAGAGTGTGGCTCTTTGGCTAATTCTCTCTTTGTCTCTCCTTCAGAAGCACACAACTGTCCGGACAGCGTCACAGCACTCAAGGAAAAAGAAACGCAACACAGTTTTGGGGGGGCAGAATACTTTCTTTTTGAGATCTGCCTGTTTCATATGAACCCTACATCCATTTCTAATCCTCAGGCCAACTCTTGTGGCGTTTACACATTTTAGAATCCAATAACACAACCAAACAATAGAGCAACCCCCAAACCAAAAGTGACAGAGTTTCATCAGACTGTCAATAGTTCACTGACCCCGTTGGCCCTGGACAGAGGTTATTCAGCCTCATGGATCCATCAGCAGTAGTGTCTGAGTTGATCCATTCTTCCACCAGACATTTTCAATGGGACCATTGGGACCACCTCTGTAAAGTCCAACGACGATGTGAGTGCACCATTCGACCCGAGCTCTAAGCACTGATCCAACATGTGCCCATATGGTGGAATATCATCAGCATAGAGGAGATTACGGATGGTTCTGGAGACACTGGCCTGTGGTGTGTCCCAATGGTCTGGGCTGTGGACCTGGTTGAGGCTGAACCTGTCACGGAGATGTGCGGGGGGGCGGTTGGTCTTGTGCAGCGGTCGTTACACGGGGGCCACCAGTACGAGGGCGGCCGTTAGAGGAACAAGACGACTAATGGTAGAGCGGTGACTCCAAACACCCTGGAGACACAAGACAACAGCGTCCATAGCTCCATCCCTCTCTGGTTGAGACAATCGTGTGTTTTTGGCTTCATTCTGGTGCCTTTTATAGAGAAGACTTGAGCACAGTTAACCAGCGGTAAAAGTCAACTCTGAGTTTCAAACATAAACCACCCTGTAATGCACTCTTTATGGTTCTCACAACCAGTCAAGTCTGTCTTCAGCCCAATATGGACTCACATCAGGATGGAACACATTTTTACAAATGGACTTGTTTTGTAAGGAAGTTTTGAAAATTAAAATGTTGCGTTTCTTTTGTCCTTGAGTGTAGATCACATAATGAAAACTTCACATCTAAAACTCACCAAAATACATTAAATTGGACAGAAATAAAAAAAAAAAATTATCCCCCAGACACCCTAAATTACATCAAAACCATGTTATATAGAAAAAATTTGTAATGGAGGGCCTACAGTGTCTGATTTCATCTCATTCAATTAAAATGTACTTTCAATGGTGATAACAGTAGGTCATCCTTCTCTTCAAGGATGACAACTAAAAAATTCGTCTCTTGACCTCTGACCAGTTCACCATCCCTGGTTGTGATGTCATGTGAACACAACTTTTGTTGAACAGAATGTGTGTGTTTTTTAAAGACACGTCATTTCTGTCTTTCTGCCAAGCTCAGTGTTAAAACATGTTGATGTATTTCTCTTTTCAAGCTCTTAGATCTTCATGTCTCTCCCTCTCTCTCTCCTGACTCACACTCTACTCACGTTTTTCTTTCCCCTCACCCTCTCTCTTTATTCTCTCTCCTACCCCACCCATCTCTCTCTCTCTCTCTCTCTCTCTCTCTTCTCTCTCTCTCTCTGTTCGTCACATGTTTTCCTCCATAACCAGTCTCTCTTCATGTGTCCAGTTTCATAAAGTCTGAGTCAAATAAACGTGTTCAGCAGCTGTCAGAAATATCACAGTTTGTTCAATTGGGTAGAAACTCTCTCTCTCTCTCCTTCTCTTCCTCCCTCCATTCCCCTTTCTACCCGGTAGCTCCTCTCTCTATCACTTCTTTGAGTTCCTTTTCTCCCTCCTTCCCCTGACTAGCCAGCACCACCAGCTTCTCTCTCCTTCTTTCCTCACTCTCTCTCTCTTTTTCACTCCTCCCCCCTCTCTCTCCCTCCCTCTTTTCTCACCCTTTCTATTCTCTCTCTCCTTTTTCCTCTCTCCCTCTCTCTGCCCTCCAATCTATTTTTCTTGGTTTCTCTCCCTCCCTCTTTCATCTCTCTTCTCTCTCTCTAACCTCCCTCATGTCTTTAATCTTCAATCCTTTCTCTTTCTCTTCCTTCCTACGTCCCTCCCTCCCTCCATCCTCCCTCTCCAACTCCCTCCCCTTCCTTCTCCCTCTCTTCTCCCCCTCTGTCTTTTTTCTCCCTCTCTCCCTCACTTTTCTACCCCCCCTCCCTCTCACCCCCCCTCACCTTTCCTTCCTCTCTCTCCCTCTCCTCTCAAACCCCCTCCCTCCCCCTCTCACCTCTCTCTTTCTCTCCCTCTCTCCCCCCTCTCTCTCCCTCTCTCCCTCCCTCTCTCTCACCCCTCCCCTCCCTTTCATCTCCCTCTCCCTCATTCTCACCTCTCTCATATCTTTAATCTTGGATCCTCCCTCTCTCTCTCTCCTCTCTCTCTCACCTCTCTCTCTTCCCTCCCTCTCTCTCCCTCTCTTCTCTCTCTCTCTTTCTCTCTCTCCCTCTCTTCCCTCCCTCTCACCTCTCTTATGTCTTAATCTTGGACCCTTCCTCTCCCTCTCTTCTCTCTCTCTTCCCTCTCTCTTACCTCTCTCATGTCTTTAATCTTGGATCCTCCCTCTCTCCCTTCCCCCCTCACCTCTCCTTCCTCTCTCTCCCTCTCTCCCCCGCTCTCCCTCCCTCTCTCTAAATCCCTCTCCCCTCCCTCTCCCTCTCACCTCTCTCATGTCTTTAATCTTGACCCTCCCTTCCCGATCAGAGATCCACACTGACTGGCCGGCACCACCAGCCTCAGAGTCACAGGAGTTTACTCGGAGCCGGCTGTTGCTCATCGAGTTCAGGATGTCCTGGAACACAAACACAAACACAAAAACTGTCATGAGGTGGTGAAGTGTCTTGACCAGGACTTTTGTTTCCCATCCAGAAGTCATTTTCAGTTTGAGAAGCTAAAATGTTCTCTCTCGTGAGCTGCATTAGTCCTGGTCTAAGAGAAAAGTGGTGCGTTCAGACAGGACAGTGCAGTTCAATGTTAAGTCAATATAACCCTGTGTCTTGAGCGTTTAAGCGTATTTACGGTGTGTACTGGCGTCTGGGGCCTTCATGCCTCGGCGTCTTGTGAAGTGGAAGCTCAAACCTGCGGTTAATGCAGAGACTCCACTCCTGTGACATGTGACATGCTGCTGTTCTCCTCTCACATCAAGAGGGATGAAGGACTGTTTACTGAAGTCTTTTAATCACTTTTTAAACAAAAGGTCGCTTGTTTGGGGCTTTTTTCAAAGCTTTGGTCGGAGGAGGAAAAGGTTGTGCGATCAGGTAAGCTACGTTTTATAAATGCAACAAGCCTCTCTCTCCCTCCTTCTCTCTCAGCGTGATCTGTCTACAAGATGGAACGCAAAGAATATTTTTGAAGCTGCAGAAATGACAGAGAGTACCCGGTGACTGCTCATTTCAATGATGCCCACCATGATGTGAGTGCTCTTCACTTTGTTGGTATAGAGTTGGCATGGAAGTATAATTATAACTGGAAGATGAGTCCAAGATGGTGGCTCGTTGTTTTCAGTGGCTTCTGCTCAGTGGCGCATTGATGCCGAAAAAGATTTTTACTTCCGCGCTCTTTCCTGAATGCGGGCTAGCGCCTCCTACTACCGTGACATCAGAAAAGTGACAGCGTGATCAGTTCTGACCAATCAGAGCAATGGAGGCCTGAGCGGGGGGAGAGCGGCGGAGGAGCGGGGGGGCAGTAAGCTAGGCTAAACACCGTTTAAACGTTTGGGGCATCGAAAAAATTGGAAAATTTATGTTGTGAAACTAGAGAGAAATCCCTTCAAAATGAGACCTTAGTTAAAGCTGTAGGTGCCGTGTCCGCGGAGCAATAGCAGTTTGAAGTGACAAAAATGCATTGACCGTCTATGGGGAAATTTTTCTTGGGCCCAACAACCGCTGCAGTACCGCGGAGCGGCCTGATCGCCACTCGCATCAGGAAAGAGGGGGCGGAGCCCAATCCAGATAATATAATACATCCATGAGAGTTGGTCCCTCCTACTGCTAGAGGAGGTGATCATGACAAGCTCCTCCATGAAATGTGTGACATCAATATGTGGGGTGTATGAAATATGTAATTGTATTAACCTGATTATTTTATGTATACTGCAACTAGACACTCCCTATTTCAGATGCCTTCTCATGCTCAGAAAGATGTTTGCCTGATGAAGTCCACAGACCGAAACAATGCATTGCTTTAATAAATTTCACTGGTGTTGCAAGTCCACAGTGTGCGAGAGACTTTTCATTCATGAAGCTGACATCCCAACAGGCGTGTGGGGACAGGGACACTTTTTAAGCCCCGACGCGCATTGGGGAATCAAAATATTCTTCATCAAAATACGCTTTAACGTGCAAATTTAGACACTTAAACGCTGTCCGGTGTGAAAGCAGCATTCTTAAGAAATATGGCCCTGTCTTAGTCATTTCAAAGATACATTTTTCCGTTATTTGGCCACTTGTTCTCTCTCTCTCTCCGTCTCTCTTTCTCTGTTTCTTTTCTCTTTTTAAGTTTTACCGCTTCAAACTTGTACGTGATAATAGCAAAGGTTTTACAGATGTCATCTCATCTCTCTTTTCTCTCTCTCTCTCTCTCTCTGTCTCTCTCTTCTCTCTCTCTTTATATACTTTACCTCTTCAAACTTGTATGCGATCATGGCGAAGGCTTGAAGATGGTGTCACCTCATCTCTTTCTTCTCTATCTCTCTCTCTTTCTTCCCTCTCTTTCTTCTCTCCCTTTTTCTCTCTCTCTCTCCCTCTCTCTCTTTCTTTCTCTCCGTCTCTCTCTCTTTATTTTACCTCTTCAAACTTGTATGCGATCATGGCGAAGGCTTAGAAGATGGTGTCACCTCATCTCTCTCTCTTCTCTCGCTCTCCCTGTCTCTCTCTCCCTGTCTCTCTCTTTCTTCTCTCTCTCTTACCTCTTCAAACTTGTAAGCGATCATGGCGAAGGCTTTGAAGATGATGTCACCTCATCTCTTTCTTCTTCTCTCTCTCCTCTCTCTCTCTCTCCCTCTTCCCTCTATCTTTCTCTCTCTCCGTCTCTCTCTCTTTATTTTACCTCTTCAAACTTGTAGGCGATCATGGTGAATGCTTTAAAGATGGTGTCACCTCATCTCTCTCTCTTCTCTCTCTCTCTCTCTTTCTTTCCCTCTGTCTCTTCCCTCTCTCTCTTTATACTTTACCTCTTCGAACTTGTAAGCGATCATGGCGAAGGCTTTAAAGATGGTGTCACTTCATCTCTCTCTCTTCTCTCTCTCTCCCTGTCCTCTCTCTTTCTTTCTTCTCTCTCTCCCTGTCTCTCTCTCTCCCTGTCTCTCTCTTTCTTCTCTCTCTCTTTCTTCTCTCTCTCTTACCTCTTCAAACTTGTATGCGATCATGGCGAAGGCTTTGAAGATGGTGTCACCTCATCTCTCTCTCTTCTCTCTCTCTCCCTGTCTCTCTCTCTTTCTTCTCTCTCTCTCCCTGTCTCTCTCTCTTTCTTCTCTCTCTCTCCCTGTCTCTCTCTCCCTGTCTCTCTCTCTCTCCCTGTCTCTCTCTCCCTGTCTCTCTCTCTCTCTTCTCTCTCTCTCCCTGTCTCTCTCTTTCTTCTCTCTCTCTTTCTTCTCTCTCTCTTACCTCTTCAAACTTGTAAGCAATCATGGCGAAGGCTTTAAAGATGGTGTCCGTGGGGCCGGTGATGGTGACGATTCTCTCGGGACAGTTTCCTTCTGAGATGTTGATCCGAGCTCCACTCTGACACAAAACACATTTAAAATCTTTTTTATTAATCACAAATATATTTCAGCTCATCTAAAACCCACCTCCTCTCGCATCTTCTTCACCGTTTCCCCTTTCTGAAAGCACAAAAGAAAAGCTGGTTAATATTAAATCCAATATAGACTCATGCATATTTAAAGTGTTGATTATAACTGTACCTTTCCAATGATGCTCCCGACCTCCTGTGAACAGAACAAAAACATGTTTATTATACAACAGCAAAGGCCAACGCCATGTTCTGTGTCATTTTTCTACGAGCCGTGATTGTAATTGATGGAAAAAGTTATAGAATTGTCTAAAAGGTTTGGCAAAAACAGCAACTAATGTGCTCTTTGATGAAAAAAGTGGATTTGTGCAGCTAAAAGTGAGTCAAGCTTGTTCATTAGGCTACTGATGTATTGATTAGTATTTTAATCTAGTTAATAATTTAATTATTGTCTTAAAACAATTCAGAATCTTTGTTCCACTTGTGTTGGCGACAGAGCCGGATCTAGCCTTTTGGGGGCCCTAAGCAAAAATCAGCTTCGAGGGCTCTCCGATCTTTTCTACGAACCTCATTCAGTCAAGTCAAAGCAGCATTTAAATTTTTAATAATTTATGAAATATATTTAAAGCGACAGAAAATATAACTGTAGGCTAAATAATATTTCTCACTATAAAGAAATAATGTAAGATCCTGTCCCCAGAAACTTTTGAATAACACATACATTTTACCTAAATCTGGAGGTTATTTTAGAACAAATTTTTTACAATAGTCAATTGATGTCTTATTTTATGTGTATTTCTATGATTAATATATGATTGCACCTCTCAAGTTTCACTTGGTGTCAGTGTTTCTCAGTGGGGCCCCAGCCCTGTCCCTCTCCCTGTGAGCTCCACCTCTGTTCCCTCTTCATGTGCACTGACGCTGTAACAGCTGAGAAGCCAACACAGTCTCACTAGAGGGCGTACTTTTACCACGACACAAAAACATCGTATTTGGACTACGACCTCACAGCTGTTTTTAGTACTTATGTTACGCCGTACATTTAGCACGATATAAAAAAGAGTAAAAATGACACGAGATTTCACAGCGTCAAAAAAACACGAGTTTTGATTGAAGCCACGTGGAGACGTTTTCTTCAGGTGAAACGGGTAAGTTCAGGCATAAAGTTACTAAAATGTGTACGTTTAGGTCTGGGGCTTGAGGCAGGTTAAGATTAGAATCAGGATTTCATTAATATTCATAAATAAGAACACGTCTTAACTACCACCATAGAAATGAACCGGGACTGTGACGCGTACTATAATTACGCAGGACGGCCGTGAACTCGTGCTAATCATACCTCATTTTTATATTGTGTAATGTCGTGGTAAATGTACGCTTTCTTGTGAGATCGGGCTCGAGAAGCTGCATCATCGCACTGGACTTTATAGACAGAAATACTAAAGTCTGAAACTTTTTCGGGAAAAACAGCCTCATGTTTTATGAGGCTTTTGAAAGAATTCAACAGAAATGCGCAGAAATGTGTTGTGGTATCTTTGGTGATAAAATCTGCAGCCGTATTTGTTCATCAGCTATTTGTGTTCGTAGTTCAACCAACACTTGTCCTATTGACGCACAATAAAAAATGATCAGACCAGACGCATGGTTCTGCTTTTGTAAGTCTTGAGCGCAGCACAGAGGAAGAGAAGAGGAGGGCTGGTCACTTTTAAACTTGTAGGATTGGTAATTTACAGTGCAGACCAGAGCGACGCCAACAGGCCTGATGACTGACAGACTGACATGATCTAGAAAAACTATCAGCGCTCAGAAGGCGTGGCCCGGGCCCTATGCAACTCGTGAAAAGCAAAATGGTCGCTAATGTTTATTTGCGTTGTGTTTTAGACGTACAGATATTTACGGCCTCATTTAATGCCACAGATGAGACACAGAAGCTACGTTTCTGGCGTCTTCCCATCAGATTCACTGCCGTAATGTCTGTCCTCTCTCTTTCCCTGAGTTTGACTAGAGGTCGAAGTGGCTGGACTGAATCTTTCCAAACTGTTTGCAGAAGTCACTCTTCTTCATGTTTAAACCGAGTCCAACGATGAAGCGTTTTGTGTCTCGATGGAAGTTTTTCATGAATAATTTAACTTTTACATTTTTAATCAGACGATAAACCTGTTTTAATTCAGTTTTTGTCTCTGTGGAAATAAAACCCACGTCCAAAACTTATTAAAAGTGAGAAATATTCTACATTTTGTCCACCTTTAGAGATGAAGACTTTGCTTTTAACGGAATTCATATATAAATTATGAGCTGCAGTGGAGGTAAAAGTAAATAAAAGTAGGATTTGTGCAGGTTTATGGTTTTACAGACAGGAGGGAGGGCATCTGACGCAGTTTACCTTCCCGTGCATGAGCAGATAGAGGGAGGGAGGGCATCTGGCGCAGTTTACCTTCCCGTGCATGAGTAGACAGAGGGAGGGAGGGCATCTGGCGCAGTTTACCTTCCCGTGCATGAGCAGGCGGATGGTCAGGGTCACGTTCAGGCCGGACTCGGGTTGGACTTTGGTCGGATCCATCCAGACCAGATCCTGAGTCCAGAGAGGAGCCGCTCACCTGCAAAGAACAAATGTTTAGATTCATGAACCAGAGACAGAGATGATCAGGGTTTGAGATGGAATGTGAAAAAACAACTGCCATGTCTGAGGAAAGTACGCTAAACTCCCACAGAGGTCTAGAGGTCTTTTTAGACCTCTGGCTCTCACAGACTTCTGTAATTTCTTCTGTAAAAGGCTCCTCTGTCCTCCATTCGTTACTTGTATTAATGGCACCTATTTGTTTATCATTATAATTATAAAATCATTATAAAAGACACCTGTCCACAACCTCAAACAGTCAGACTTCAAACTCCACTATGGCTAGAACCAAAGAGCTGTCAACGGACACCAGAAACACAACTGTACACCTGCACCAGGCAGAGAAGACTGAATCTGCGATAGGTAAACAGCTGGTGTGAAGAAGAAGTCAACTGTAGGAGGGTAATAATAAAATATACAGGCCTCTTTCATTTTTTTAAGTGGGAGCACAATTGGTGGCTGACTAAATTCTTTTTTGCTCCACTGTATATAGTGATCCCCACACGTCTTTGCATGCCTGTGATCCTCTTTCTTAAAATGTGTGTTTGAATGAGGCTTGCACAGCTTCAGCAGGGCTCAACAGTGAAAAACTGACCTCTGTGGTTTCATTCACATTTTACCATGTTGTTCTCTAAGCTGCGTTCACACGGTGCTGCTTGTCACAAACCTGCTTTTACACTCTCTCTGTCAGGAAGTGTGCAAGTGTCAGTCTAGTGTCAAATCAAAGATATTTACCAGACAATAGGTGGGTTTCACATCCTAGAATTCTTTCTCAGTTAAAAGTCAGGTGGAGGGCAAGAGGGAGTTTTTCCTATTATAAGACTGGACTTTGCTAAGAAATAATTGAAAAAATATTTAGTTGTTTTAAAAAGTGGTGATTTCTGGGATGACTAGACCCATTACTCGTTTGCATTACAAAAATAAACTGTATTTAAACAATATAAATGTTACCTGCCCTCGACTCCATTGAAATAACATTGGCCTGTAGAATGTTGTGATGTCATCTGAAACCCACCTATTAGCTGTCTGGTAAATATCATGGGTAAAGAAGCGTTTTGGAGCTTCTTAATGATCCTTATTTTGTGTAAATCTTCTATTCATAGAGAAAAGGTTCAAAATAAACAGTGAAAAAATAGACGGCGAAATCGCACCAAACGGCACAGCGCTGAAAAGTGATGTTTACAACAAGTGACAGTGAACGGACGTTTAGACATAGATCTGACTAAAGTGTGTGCAGCAGTGTTTTCTGAGTCTGACTAAAGCCTGGTTATACAGTTTTACTGGGGCCTCCTAAATCTGGTCTCTGTGGAGGCAATATTTGATTTTTATTTGTTTATTTTTAGCTGCCTGTCTTTGTAATGATTGTAAAATAGACCCGTTCAGAGCCTACGTCATTTTGGGGGCGGAGCCGCACGGGTGCCCTCCGCAGAGTTTCCCCATAAGTTTCTATACAAAACGAGTAAGCTGTACTAACGATATTAAACGGTTAGAAAACTTAACAATGATTTCAAACGAAGCTCTGACCATTCCTAATGTGTTCCTTGGGTTTGCACCAGTGACACATTTTATAACTTGTGATTTTGTTCGGGCTAATTAGCTAGCCGCTAAAATCTATAGAAACAATGAGGGATCACCGTCAAAACAAATACATCGCCTCAGAATCATGTAAGTATATCCTTGGAGTCTTTTATACAATAATCTTCTGTAGAAATCAGCACAAAATAAAGCCACAGGTGCAGTTTACTGTGAGTCTAATTCTCCACTGATAATTGATAAATAATTAACACAACTTACACAAAAATCTTAAGCAATGTCACGGTAACTCACCTCCTGTGCTTTTCTGCAAATTACATCGTCAAACTCATCAAGGGATTTGTATGATCAAAGCTTTTCTCTTCTGCACATGAGTTTTCCATCAAATATAAGTAAATATCAGGTGGCTGAATGTCGGGACACTTACTAACGTCATGCTAACATTCAGTAGATAACTGTACATGGATCTGGAGTCGCTTGCTGTTCGTTAAATTGAGTTTTTAAAGAGAGTTTTGCGATTTTTTAATGAAAATGCACCTGCGTAGCTTGAAAAGCCTGAGACTGGGCACCACTCAGGGCTCCAGTTAGCGCGCACAGCCATCTTTGTTTACTAACAGTAAATGGGTCTATTACATCACATAATAAGATTATCACATCTAAAACACCAAAATTATCCCGGGGAGGACCCCCAGACCCCTTTTCCTTTAAGAGTCGTTTAAATCCAGATGCTTAATGTAAAGACACAACAGGAACGTTCTCACTTCTGCAAACTCCAAACTTAACAGCCTGTTTGTAGCAGATATTAAACTAACAAGAGCCTTATTCTCATTTTGAAAAAGAATATTTGCTTTTAGTCAAATCATTTTGGACCTCGGTCTGTTCAAAATCCTGCGTACGGCCCTGGACCAGACACTGTGCATCAGAAAACACTTATTTATTAAATTATTAATCAGTCAGTCCAACAAAGATGTGATCAAACGTGTCTAAAAACGCATTAGTTAAGAATTGCACAGAAAAAATAATCATCTTAATTACTTAACACGTTCATAAATGTTTGAAAAAAGTGGTATTTATTCCATCTGTTGTATATTTAGTCTTAAATATGATAAAAATTGCCCTGAATCTGACCTCATGACCTCATCACATTTAAGTCACTCGTTATATTTCCTGCCACATCTTGTATTAAATCCTATAATCCTCTGACTCTGGAGATATTTGACCTTCGTGGTTCTTTGGTCTGACGCGGCGTCCATCTTTGTTTGGGGCAAAGTCGTTCTGCACGCGCTCAGTTTGACTTTCTCTCTGTACTTCACTTTCTGCTGATTCAGACGTTTTTTTTTTTAAACTTTTCTCCACAAAAAGACAAACGGGACGATCTTGAGCCGGTCCGGAGCATTCATTAAAGACTTTTATGTAGGAAAAGTGTTGATTTATCGAATGTTTCAAGGACGTTCCACATGAGCTGCATAATGAAGATCACAAACACTCAATTATTCAGGATCATTTACATTTGATATTTACACAATCATATGTGGGGTGCACGGTGGCAGAGTGGTTAGAGCTCTGGCTTCCCAACAAGGAGGTTGTGGGTTCGACTCCCGGGTCGGACCATGTCAACATCTTACAATCTCTCTGGGTGGAGTTTGCATGTTCTCCCCGTGTCACTGTGGGTTTTCTCCGGTTTCCTCCCACCTCCAAAAACATGCATGTTTAGGTTCATTGGGCATCACTGTAAATTTCCCTTAGTGAGTGAATGAGAGAGTGAATGTTTGTCTGTCTAACCCTGCGGCAAGTTGGCCACTGTCCAGGGTGTTTCCCCCGCCTAAGGCCCAAAGTCACTGGGATAGGCTCCAGTCACCCGCGACCCCTAACGGGATTAAGCGGTAGAAAATGAATGAATGAATGAACAATCATATGTTTGTGCAGCGGCTCAGAACGAACTCAGAACAGTCAGCAGCAGCAGGTTTAAAGGACACATTAAGCAGAATGTGTTTTATTTGTCAGTGTTTAATCCTGTTCAGTTTAAGTCACAAAGTTTATGTTTTTCAGTGCTAGCATACATACAAAGCTAATCTTTGATAACTGCACTTTTTTCCTCCGGTGTCTATATATAAGGATGGCCAACTTGTCAGAGGTCATCTTGAGGCGTCCGGCGAATTTGTGGCGTGAATTGGCGTTTAAAGTGTTGAAATGCGCTTGATTTGGCGTCTGCTGACACAAAAACCTGCGGTGGATGCTTTGGCCTCATCAGGCATCGACGGATGAGGGTTGGGGATTGCTGAACTTTGAAGTGTTGAACGTCCGTGTCCACCAATCAGTAGGGATGCACCGATCCAGCTTTTTCAGTTCCGATATCGATCCCGATATTTGGCTTTAACTATCTGCCGATACTCGATATCAACCGGTACCAGTGAAAGGACTGAAATTGCTTCTTTTTCTTATAAAAACTTAAAACATTTGGCCATATTCTGTTATTTAACTGATGTTTATAGTACTAGTCACAACTTAACAACTTAATCTGAATGAAATGCCCAATATTATGAAACGTTATGGATCAACACCACTCTGTAAAATAGTCTCATTATGTCCAAAACTATGATATCGACTGAACCGATATCATGGAGCCGATACCCGATCCAGCAAAACGTCCTGGATCGGCGCCGATATCTGATCCAGGTATTGGATCGGTGCATCCTTACCAATCAGACTCTCTCCTGTGACCTAGTGACGCTGCTCTTCCTCACATCAAGAGGGAAGGACCTTTTTTTAACTAAAGGTCGCTTGTTTTAGGGCTTTTTTCAAAAGCTTGGTCGTTCATTGCTCTGAAAATCTGGCGACATGTCAAAATAAACAATATGATACATGATCTGGACTGACAAATGGCAAGCGAAAGGCCTCGCACAGGCCGGCGCCAGGCTCGCTTCACTTACACGCCTGCTTCTGTGGGTCAGATCTTGCACAGCACGCCAAAGCGCCGAGCAGCCGCGCACCCTGAGGCACTCGTCGACCCAAAATACGCTCCATGCGTATTTTTTCCGCTTGAGCCTCGTGCAATGAAGCGGTTTAAAGTCAAATTGTATAGAAAATATGTCTGTATTGATGCATTTTAAAGACACCAGCAGCTCTACAGCAGCACACACTGATCAAACATCAAGAGGAGAAACTGGACTGACAGTGATTTTACACTTCTTTTTTTCCCTTAAACTCACGCCTCTGACCTGACCAGCTCATACAGATGATGAAGACTAACATACATGACCAACTTTTGTTTAAGTGGAGTTGTTCTATGAGCTGTATCTACTGTTGACTCATCAGAGACACAGAGACAGCAGCTGCAGTCGCTTCTGTCCCCTCACTCCCGGTGTGTTATTACTACGCTCTCCGCCAAGTAACTCACGCGTGCGTCTGTTTGGGGCGTTAAAATTCTTTGTCGTGTTTAAACCTGCTGTACGACGTGACACTGGAGCAGAACAGAGACGGCAAAAGGACATTGTTGGAGCAGGAGAAAGTTGTGCGATCGGGTAAAGTACGTTTTGTAAATTCAGTAAGCCTCTATCTCTCTGAACGTGATGTGTCAACGAGCAAAACAAAGCCTTTTGCAATAAAAGCAAAAACGCAAAGAAGCACGTCGGGGCATAAAAAGTGTCCTTCTGGATGCCTTTTGGGGAAAATATTCTGCGACAAAATTCACTTCAACGCACAAATCTTGGAGGCTTCAGCGCTGTCCGGTCTGAACGCAGCATAACTTTGTCCTTTGCCTGCGCTCTTAGACGAAACCTCTGAGATTTTCTGAGAATTGCTCGGTTTTCACGCTGTATTCGACGCTGCACCTGCTCAGAGTAATTTGTTATTCCAATATTAGTTTCATGTTATCATAGGCTTTTCATTAAACTCTCTTCACAAACCGGTTCTAGCGCTCGAGGCGGATCAAAGCGTCTGGAGTCTGGATTCTTCTGAGTTGTTTTAGTCTTAATCCAGCTGAAAACGCCACACGTCTGAGTCAGTCTGAATCACTAACGCTAAACAAAACAAACTCACATCCATCAAAGGACTAACGCCAGACAAACCCAGAGTCCAAACGAATATAAACCAATATGAAATAGTTTCCACGTGACAGAAACGCCCAGAGGAAACCAGCCGGCTCAGAAAGATACAGGCACATTTAGAAAAAACAATTAACAATGTGAGATCAGGCTTAGCAAAGGTCTGGGTCTAGTGGTTCTCTCTCAATTATTATAAAGATATTTTGGGTTTGGCTGTTCGGTCTCTGTCTGACTGAAGCAGGAGCTGTGTTTACATTGCTGCAGTAAGTCAGAGCTATTGGACTCCCTCAGGGCTGCCTTTTGTCACCGCTTCTGTTCATTGTTTTTATGGACAGAGTTTCTAGGCGCAGTCAGGGACAAGAGGGTGTGCAGTTTGAGGACCACAAATCTCATCTTATCAAACCCTGCAACAAGCTGGGATGAAAATCAGTTCCTCCTGGCTGAAGGTGCCTTGCCCTCTGCAGGTGGTGGAGAGTCCTGCCTCAAGTGGAGGAGTTCAAGTGTCTCGGGGTCTTGTTCACGAGTGAGGGAAGGATGGAGCGTGAGATTGAGGCGGATCGGTGAATCATTGACAGTGATGAGGTCGCTGTATCAGACTGTTGTGGTGAAGAAGGAGCTGAGTCAAAAGGCAAAGCTCTCATTTTATCGTGAGTCTACGTCCCAACCCTCACCTATGAACATGAGCTTTGGGTAATGACTAAAAAGACAAGATCACAGATACAAGCAGTTCAAATGAGTTTTCTCCGCAGAGTGGCTGGTCTCAGAAAAAAGATGAGGAGCTCGGTCACAAGAGGATTCTTTACAAACTCATGTACTACCCCGTATTAATGCACGGGCTTACCCGGGGCCCAGGAGCGCAAAGGGCCCATGCGCACGGATGTTTTTTTTTAAATACAGTGGACCCACACGCTGATGAAATAGGCCCCTTCCGTTTCTCAAATTTGTCGCAAGTCGCTTTCAAACGTGCCACTCCAGCACTGCGCGCTCTCTCTGTCTCTCCCTCTCTCTCTCTCTTTCTCTCTCTCTCTGTCAGTCTTCCAGATCGTCATCACTGGCACCTGACGCGGGAGAGAGAGACGTGCGTAAAGCTGCTGCTCGTAACTAAACTGATCTCGCCTAATTAAGCCAAAACATCAAAATCCTGGGCCCTGTGTGAGTTTTGAAGCACACAGTGACACTTTACTACTCACAAGCTTTCACACACTTTTTATTTCACAAAGATGGGCCTTATATTCACAAAGTTGTGGTTGTTTTTGGCTTTACTGAAAAATGCCATGCAACTCTATGGGGCTCGCGAACGGCGATTTAGCGGGAAAATAGCGGAGCATTTCATTCATTGTTCCAGAACACAGGAGATGTAAAAGTGATACTAAACATGAGTTCAGACGTCCTGGTCCAACTTTGTGAAATTTGTGTTGTTTTTAGAGCGTCTACAGCTCCTGCTTCACTGTCACTGCTGTGTAATGGCTCCGTGCCTTTCCACGGTCTGCGCTGGGAAGAGCAGGGCCGTTTGAAAGGAATTTAAGGACCTTTAAAAGGGGGGCCCATCTAACATGAAAATGTTTAAACTGATATTAGAATATGATAATAATTATATTGCTGGGTTTCAAATGGCATCACAACATTCCACAGGCCAATGTTATTTCAATCAGACTGGGGGCAGGCAAAATGAAGTTTGTTTAAATTTAGTTTATTTTTGTAATATAAAAGTTAAATGGGTCCAGTCATCCCAGAAATCACCACTTTTTAAATGTGTACATTTTTTTTGATGGCAAAGTCCAATGTTACTAATAGGGAAAACTGACTCTTGCCCCCAACCTGCCCTTTAACTGACAAGAATTCTAGAAGGTGAAACCCAGCAATTGTTAATAAACTGACTCAAGTCTTTTTTAATTATAGTAAAATGACATCACATAATAAGAATATCACATTTAAAACTCACCAAAAAGCAGGAAATTGCACAGAATAAAAAAAAAAATCTCCTGGTGGAGAATTCCCCCAGACCCCCTGAATTACATCAAAACCATGTTATATTAAAAACATATGTAATAAAGGGCTTACAGTGTCTGTGTCTAAATGTAATTCAATCAAAAATTATTTCGCCCCTTGGTGGTGGCAGTAGGTTGATTCATGGTGTGACACTTCAAAGATGAGAGCTGAACATTTTGGCTCTTGGCCTCTGACCAGTTCGCCACCCCTGATATAAAGGCTAAAATATACAGTAGCCCCTTTATTCTGAACTAAAGCTGCTGAAACTAGGAGCTGCAGGAGCTGAAACATACTCCAAATCACAGGAAATTACATCTATTTTAGCCAAAATCTCCTGAGGAGGACCTTAGACCCCAACACTTATTTTTCCCACTTTTTATAGTAAATCTATTTTGTTAAACTGCGCATATCAGAAAGTCACTTCTGAAATAGACCTACATATATTTTTTTGTAAATACCATATTTATTTTATGTTTAAACAAAAACATTTTGTTTTATTTTTTTTCCACAGAGCACTTGCCCCTCAAAATGTTTATGCGTGGCTGATGAAAGGGGCCCCTGAATTTACAAAGCCCCGGGGCCCAAAATTTTTTAATGCAGCCCTGCTCATGTACATATTTATTTACAACTATTATTTCCCAGGAGTAAACTATGGCATAAGTAGAGCAATATAGTATTTTTTGCTCATTGCTGAGATAACTGCTGTTGTGATTTTGAGCTATACAAATAAATTGAATTGAATTGAACTGATAAGCTCTGCCTCTTCATTGTAAATGTAACTTTAATAAGCCACAGATTTAAAGGAGACCTGTTATGTCAAATACACTTTTCTAAGTTTTTAACCTTGTTATGAATGTCTTCCTTCAACATTACATTACTCAAAGTTATATTTGAATTGATTCATGCATGTTGGAGTAATCTTGTTTTGTTCTTCAGCTGCAGCTCAAGTGTTCTCACCTACCACCTAGCCCCGCCCACTTGTCTGTATTTACTTGTTATATTTCAAAAGATTAATACTCAAAGTGAAGCTTATGGTTCAAAACTGTCCCATAGACACTTTCCAACAATAATAATTTAAAATGTGCTGCTTTTTACAGTTACATTTTAAAATGAAGAGGCGGGGCTTATCAGTGAAGAGGCGGGGCTTATCAGATCTGCAGTTTTGAACAGGAAGTCAGTAGAGCTGTTTCTATTTTTAAGTTGTTTTACATAAATTTTGTGTTTTGCAATGAACAAAAGGTAAATTACTGATCAGCATATGTTCTAGATTCTTACTAAATATTAAAAAAACACACAATAGGACCCCTTTAAAAACTAAAATCTTTTGTTGTTGGAAAGTGTCTACACTACAATTTTGAACCCTACGTTTTTACTCGAAATCCTATAATTTTTGAGTAATCACAAGTAAATACAGACAAGTTGGCCGGGATAGGTGGTAGGTGAAAACAGGGATTTTCTGAACTCTCAAGCATCAGCTGCAGGTCAATACAAGATTACTCAAACATGCAGGAATCAATCCAAATACAACTTTGATTAAAGGGAACCCTGGATATGAAGACAAATCTGGCTAAAACACTAGTACTGGTCATGCTTATTAAAATAAATGACAAACAAATATATAACTGCTTACTATTTTTTATAAAATTGTCATTGTTTATGTTGTTTTCAAGCGACTGGGAGCCGCCATTTTGGTTGATGACATAGTGTTTCTATGGTTACTCCTGTGGTTTGATCGGTGAACAGTTGAAACAAAAACACCACTGACAGTGTCCAGTTCTTGCCTCTTCTTCTCGAATATCTCCAGTAGGGATGCACCGATCCAGCTTTTTTAGTTCCGATATCGATCCCGATATTTGGCTTTAACTATCTGCCGATACTCGATATCAACCGATACCATATTGTGTTATTTAACTGATGTTTATAGTGCAAGTCACAATTTAACAACTTAATCTGAATAAAATGCCCAGTATTATGAAACGTTATGGATCAACACCACCATGTAAATAAGTCTCATTATGTCCAAAACTATGATAGCGACTGAACCAATATCATGGAGCCGATACCCGATCCAGTAAAATGCCCTGGATCGGCACCGATATCTGATCCAGGTATCGGATCGGTGCATCCCTAATCTCCAGTGTCACTAGATACCACATTATCTTTCTCTATTTGGCCAAACTCCGACTCAAACTGAAAAGGTTTAACTGAGGAATTCATGTTGCTTAGTTACCTGTTACCTGACAACACTATTTTATGTCATAACCGCAGCAAAATGGCAGCCTCCATGTAATTTCTTTAAACAGTATTTAAATAAAACAACAAATACTTCCAAGGTATTTGTCCTGTATTTATATAAGTGATGATATTATAAGTGTTTTAGGGTAAACATGTGATTATATCCAGGGTTCGCTTTAAGCAAATGATGAGAGAACAGTGACTGATGTAACATGGTAAAAAGTGAATAGGTCTCCTTTAAACCCGTCATCATACACACTTTAAGGACTGGACTCACTGTGTTTGTAGTCAAAGTCCTGGTTCTGCTTCACAGTTCATCTGTGGCTGGACTTCAGGTCGGTCCTGGTCCAGGCTAAACAACAAAACAACATTTAGACATTTAGACTGTTTAATTACACTGTCACAAGACTTATTATAATTATAGTAGATCAAATGGTTTAATAACTACAGTCAAAGTAAAAACACTGACAAACTTGCAGAACAGAGTCGTATTTTAACATGTTTTCCACACTGTTCCAGGTCAAAGTTCATATTTTGTGAACGTTTCCTCTTTGTGAATCTCAGAAGGTCAAAGTTAATGATTCCTAATGTTTTCTTAATCTGCTGCGTCTTATTTACTTTTGTTTTGTCCCTGAAAAAAATACGATTTCATTCATCTGTTTCTGCAAAGTCGTTCTGCAGAAAAGTGATTTGAAATGAGCGTTTTGGCAGGAAATAATGTTGTGCAACGAATCAGGAACAAATAAACAAGATTAAAAATGTGTCTTAATTAAATCTGAGAAAATTATCTGGAAAATTATGACTTTTTAGTTTGTGATAGATATTTAGACCAGATTTATCTAATATTCATGCAGAATAATTCAATAATGATGAAGTTTCTGACCACAAAACGATCCAAGCGGCTTTTCGTTTGTCATGTGACCCACAGAACCAGGAAGTAACGCTGGTGTGTCGTCCAATCAGAGCAGAGCCTTTAAAAAGAGAGAAAAACATGTCAAAACCTGGACTTAAACTGGACTAAAACAAGTCTAAAGCAGGATTAAAGCAGGAAAGGAGAAAAGAAAAAGTGAAGGAAGGAGGGAGGGAGGGAGGGAAGGAAGGAAGGAGATAAGAAAGGAAGGAGAGAAGGAAGGAGGGAGGGAGGGAGGGAGGAAGGAAGAAAGAAAGGAGGGAGGGAAGGAATGAAGGAGGGAGAGAGGGAGGGAATGAGGGAGGAAGGAAGGAAGGAAGGAAGGAAGGAAGGAAGGAAGGAAGGAAGGGAGGGAGGGAGGGAGGGAGGGAGGGAGGAAGAAAGGTAGGAAGGAAGGACTGAAGCAAGGAAGGAGGGAAGTAACGAGGGAAGGAAGGAGGGAGGGAGGGAGGGAGGAAGGAAGGAAGGAAGAAAGGAAGGAGGGAGGGAGTTAAGGAGGGAGGGAGGGAGAGAAGGAGAGAAGGAAGGAGGGAGGGAGGAAGGAAAGAAGGAGGGGGAGGGAGGAAGGAGGGAAGGAAGAACGGAAGGAGGGATGGAGGAAGGAAGGAAGGAAGGAAGGAAGGAAGGAGTGTAAAGAGGGAGGGAAGGAAGGAAGAAAGGAAGGAGTGAGGGAAGAAGGAAGTAAGGAGGGAGGGAAGGAAGGAAGTAAGGAGGGAGGGAAGGAAGTATGGAGAGAAGGAAGGAAGGAGGGAGGGAGGGAGAGAAGGAAGGACTAAAACAGGACTAAAGCAGGACTAAAGCAGGACTAAACCAGGACTAAACCAGGACTAAACCAGGACTAAAGCAGGACTAAAACAGGACTAAAACAGGACTAAAACAGGACTAAAGCAGGACTAAAGCAGGACTAAACCAGGACTAAAACAGGACTAAAACAGGACTAAAGCAGGACTATAACAGGACTAAAGCAGGTCTAAAGCTGGACTAAAAGCAGGACTAAAGCAGGACTAAAACAGGACTAAAGCAGGACTAAAACAGGACTAAAGCAGGACTAAAGCAGGACTAAAACAGGACTAAACAGGACTAAAACAGGACTAAAACAGGACTAAAGCAGGACTATAACAGGACTAAAGCTGGACTAAAGCTGGACTAAAGCAGGACTAAAGCAGGACTAAAACAGGACTAAAGCAGGACTAAAACAGGACTAAAGCAGGACTAAAGCAGGACTAAAGCAGGACTAAACAGACTAAAACAGGACTAAAGCAGGACTAAGCTGGGACTATTCTCCAAACACTTACAGGTGTTTGGTAGAATCCGGCTTTGCAGCTCACATGAACTTTTCCTGAAATAAAATCAGATAATTACAGTTTATAATCATAGAAAACACATTTAGCAACGAGCTAAGTCAGAAGTTAATGCAAAATTAGTTTAAATATTTTGTTAAAACGGTCAAAATGAATGAAAAGTGAGTAAATAAGTGTTAAAATACACGAATACTGGTGTTAAATCTTACTTTTGTGCGAGTTTGACTTGAGTTTGTTGAAAAGATTCGGAGCCTGCGGAGAAACAGAAGAAACGTGAATGTAAAGAGAGTTTAAATGTGCAGTAACAGCGCCCTCGTGTGGCTGAGCGGGAGAAAGTGCGAGTGTGGGCTTTATAAGAGCTGTGCTGCCTCTAGTGGTGAAGGAGGCGGTACTGCAGTCTGAGGAAAACTGAAGAGACACTCAAGGGAGGGAGGAAGAAGGAATGGGAGAGAAGGAAGGAAGGAGGGAAGGAAGAAGAAAGAAAGGATGGAAGGAAAGAAGGATAAAGGAAGGAAGGGGGAAGGTAGAAGGAACGAAAGAAGGAAGAGAAGGGAGGAGAGAGTGGGGAGGAGGAAAGGAAAGAAGGAAGGAAGGAGTGAGGAGAAGGAAGGAAATAATGGGGAGGAGAAATGGAAGGAGGGAGGGAAGGAAAGAAGGAGGAAGGAAAGAAAGAGTGAAGGAAGAGAGGAGGAAAGGAAAGAAGAAAGTAGGAAGGGAAGGAAAGAAGGAAGAGAAGGGAGAGAGTGGGGAGGAGGAAAGGAAAGAAGGAAGGAAGGAGTGAGGGAAGGAAGGAAGGAAATAATGGGGAGGAGAAATGGAAGGAGGGAGGGAAGGGAGGAAGGCAGGAAGGGAGGAGGAGAAAAGGAAAGGAGGAAGGGAAGGGAGGAAGGAAGGAAGGAAGAAAGAAAGAGTGAAGGAAGAGAGAGAGGAGGGAAGGGAGGGAGGAGGAAAGGAAAGACTAAAGTAGGAAGGGAAGGATAGAAGGAAGGAAGGAGGGAGGAAGGAAAGAAAGAGGGATGGAAGGGAGGGAGAAAGGAGGAAAGGAAGAAAGAAAGGGAAAAAGAAAAAAAGAAGGGAGGAAACAAAATGAAAGGAAGTAAGGATAGAAGAGAGAAACAGATAAAACAAGAAATAAAAAGAAGGAATGAAAGAAAGAAGGAATAATGTCAAATGCAAGAAACTCTTCGTGTGTTATTGTTTTTCTTCTCGTCTGTTTTATCTTCACAAATCTCGTTCCCGTCTGTGTCGTTCCTCGTGTTTCCTCTGACATTTGAGCTTTGAGTTTATCTGAAGTAAAAGTGACACGATCAGACGTCTGGCATTTGGACCGACTTTATCTGCTCCAGCTCCGGCCTCAGTTACAACGGATTTACAACCTTTTCCAGCCTGTTTCCAGACATTTTAACCTGTTTTCAATCTGCTTCCAACCTTTTTCCAGATATTTTAATCTGTTTCAGGCCCGTTTTTAACCTCTTTCTAGGTTTTCAGCTTGTTTTTTTGTTTTCAGTTCTTTTTATCAGCCTTTTTCTAGACTGTTTCCAGACTATTTTTCAGCCTGCTTATTAGCTTATTAGTTTTCAGCCTATCACGATTTTCTTGAAACTGTATCACGATTTCGATTTTATCACGATTCACAGATTTTCCAGTCTGTTGTCAACCTGTATCCCTTTTTTCAACCTGTTTTCCAGCCTTTTTAAAGCTCGTTTCCATCTTTTTAAGTCTGTTTTCATCCTCTTTCTAGCCTGTGTCCAGTCCTTTTCCAGCCTGTTTCCACTGTGTGTTTTCAGAGCTGGAGCAGATTGGTGAAGCTCCAGGTGAAAAGCCTCAGACTGTGAATCCATCTGTTTGTTTCCACCTCCACCTCCTCCTCACACCAACAGAGTCTGATTAACACCACTTTAAAGGAGACATATTCTCTCTTTCTCTCTCTCCTCCCTCTCTCTCTCTTCTCTCTCTCTCTTCTCTCCTCTCTCTCTCCTCTCTCTTTCTCCTCTTTTCTCTCTCTCCTTTCTTTTCTCTTCTCATCTCTCTCTCTCTTTCTCTGCTCTCCTGTGCCTTCTCTCCTCATCTCTTCTCCTCCCTCGCTCTTTCCTTTCTCTCCTCCTCTCTCTTCTCTCCCTCTTTTCTCCTCTCTCTCTCCCTCTTCTGTTCTTCTCTCTCTCTCTCCTCTCTCCACCCTCGTCTCCTCTCTGTCCTCATCGCTTCTTCGTTTCTCTTTCATCTCTCCCCTTTCTCGTGCTCTCTCCTCTCGCTTTCTCTCCTTACTCTCTCTCGCTCTCGTTTTCTCTCTCTCTCTCACACCCTCCCCTCTCGGTCTCTCCTTCCTCTCTCTCCTTTATTCCTCTCCTCATACCATTCCTCCCCTTTCTCTCCTCTATTGTCTTTCTCTCTCTCATCTCTCCCTCTTTCTCTCCTGCAGTCGTTTTCTCTCTCGTCTCTTTCATCCTCATCGGCTCATCGCCTCTAATCTCGTTTCCTCTCTCTGTCTCCCCTCTCTATTTCTCTCTCTGTCCCGCTCCCTGTGACTGTGTGCGGCCCTGCCTCTCTCGTCTGTCGTGTCTCTCTCCTCAGTTCCTTGCGTCTCTGTTCTGTCTCTCTCGTCCTGTCGTAGGCGATGCGTCTTTCTGTCTCTCCTTCTCTCTGTGGTCTCTTCTTTCTCACTCCGATCGCTTCCTTCCAGTCCATCTTTCTTCTCTTCGCAGTCTCTCTTCATCCTCTTTTTCTCTCTCCCCTTCTCTCCAGCTGCGTCGTCCTCTTTCCCCTCTCATTCTCTCTTCTGTGCCTCTCCTCTCCCCTCACGCGTCTCCTCGTCTTCTACTCTCACTCCTCACACTCTCTTCTCTCTCGCTCTCTCTCCAGCTTCGAGTTCTTTGTTTTAATCTGTTCTTCACGAAACTTAACTTTTTTGCTCTGGTTTAATCTGACACATAAACTCCAACTGGACTGTAATATTTCTATAAAAAGCTCTGAGCTCTGACAACTTCTTCTAAAGAATCTCTCGCTCTCTCTCTCTCTCTGTCCTCTCATCCCCTTTTGCTTTGCTACTTGGCTCTCTCAGTCTACTGTGCTCTTCGGCGTGGTCATCTAGCTACCGATCCTTCCAACGCCTCCGCCTATCCCGCTCTCGTCGCGCGCTAATTCCCTGCCGAGGGCCCCGTGCCCTTCTCGTTTCCCCTTTCTGGTTCTTGGAGGTCCCTAAGCGTACATACAGGCTACACCTCACAGAGGCGTCTCCCCTCACAGAAAGCCAACGTGAGCGGGTACATTTCAGTGAAGCAGCCACCTCTTCACCACGGCCTGTGAGGGTGTTCCAGGTACCCCTGCTCTCCCCTCAGAGCACAACGGTTCTCATGGATTGCGTAAAGTAGCACGCCATGACAAATTGCGTGTCATAACGACGCCCTCTGCCTGTTTTGTCGTGCAATTACACGCTCGTTTTCCTGGCGTACTATGATTGAGGAACAAAACATGAGATTTTTCAAGGGATTAACGGGCTAAAGTTTAGGTATGAGTTGCAAAAATGTGTAAGTTTAAGGTCTGGGCTTGAGTTGGTTAAGGTTAGGATAGGATTGTGTTACCCGGGCTCGCACTCAATCCATCCACTCTCGGTGCAGACACCTCGAGTCTTTACTTAACTTGAAAAGTCGAGAGGGCTCACACGGCGGTACAGTCCAGTCGGTTCTCCGGGTAGGCCCAATCCGGCGCTCTCGAATCCGTTTCGTTTGTTTTCAAATTTTTGGCCGGACGCCGGAGTCGCACCGGAGCCCTTTTTGGGTGAGTTGTATGAAAACAAGACACGATAACAGGAACCTATAGCGACGCTGCGTAGTGAGTGAATGCCGGTAAGTTTTCCTAAATAAATCATTGACGTTAACCACTAATTATTACGAAAATAGTATAACACGATAACAGATC
>CM076396.1:27319721-27359721 GCA_038363315.1 Mugilogobius chulae
AGCTCTTCCATCTCTCTCTCCCACCCTCCCCCCCCCAAACCCCCTCTCTCTCTCTGGTTTAGATTTATGTCGTGTGTAAATACTCCTGTGACTGGTCCATTCAATCAGAGCTGCTGCAGACTCAGGACAAACTCAACACACTCTCACTTTTAGACCCACAAACGCACACATCTTCTCTCTCTTTCCCTTTTCTCTCTTTCTCTCTCTTCTTCCTCTCTTTCACTCTCCTCCCTCTCACCTTCTCTTTTTCTCTCTTCCTCCTTCCTTTTCAGCACCTGTCAATCATCCTCCATAAACTGCAGGTTGGAGAAAATAGCCCTGTAATAACACTGTAAAAAATATTAATAACAAGACAGTTTAACTTAAAATAATATACAAGTACAGTTTGTTTTTTTCTTCCCTTTCTCTCTTTTTCCTGTTTCTCTCCTCTCTTTTTTCTCTCTCCTTTTTCTTCTCCCTCTCTTTCTCGCTCTCTCTCTACTTTTCTCTCTCTTCTCTTTCCTTTTCTATTCTTTCTATCCTCACTTCTCTCTTTCTCTTCTTCCTTTCTCTGCATCTTCCCATCCCTCTCTCTCATCTCTTTTCCCCTATCTTCTTCTTCTCTCTCCTCTTGTCTCTCCTTTCTATCCCTCTCTCTCCTCTTCTTTTCTCTTTTCTCTCTTCTCTTTCTTCTTTCCCTCTCTCTTCTCTCTATCCTCTTCTCTCTTTTATCTTTCTCATGTCTTTCTTCTGTCTCATCTCTTCCCTTTCTCTCCTCTTTCTTCTTTCTCCCCTCTCTTCTCTCTCTTTCATCCCCTTCTTTCTCTCTCTCTCACTCTCATCTCTTTCTCTCTCCCTCTTTCTTCTTCTCTCCGCTCTCACTCTCTTCTCTCTCATCCCTTTCTCTCCCTCTCACCTTTCTCTCTCTTATCCCTTTCTCTCTCTCTCTCAACCCCCTCTTTCTAACTCTTTCTTTTACTCTAGCTCTTCCCTCTTCCTCTTTCGTTCCTTCATCTATCTCTCCCTCTACCCTCTCTCTCTCTCTCCCTCACACCTTTCTCTCTCTCTCATCCTTTTCTCTCTCTCTCATCCCTTTCTCTCCCTCTCCCTCACACCTTTCTCTCTCTCTCATCCTTTTCACTCTCTCTCTCTCTTCTCTCTCTCTCAACCCCTTCCTTCTCACTCTCTCTTTTACTCTAGATCCTCTCTTTCCTTTCTCTCTCTCTCATCCTTCTTTCTCTCTCTCATTCTTCTTTCTCTCTCTCTCTCATTCTTCTCTCTCTCTCCCATCCTTCTCTCTCTCTTTCTCTCTCTCTCTCTCATCTTTTTCTCTCTCTCCCTCTCTCTTTCTCCACTTCTCTCTCTCCTAACTTAAAAATCTAAGTTGTAAATCTTTAA
Source organism: Mugilogobius chulae (assembly GCA_038363315.1). Taxonomy (NCBI): domain Eukaryota; kingdom Metazoa; phylum Chordata; class Actinopteri; order Gobiiformes; family Gobiidae; genus Mugilogobius; species Mugilogobius chulae. The sequence continues at coordinate 27,321,099 of CM076396.1, forward strand.
CTCACATTATCAAGTTAAATCAACACAAACATTTGAGTTACTTTGACTCACTGACCTTAGTATTCTTTTTACAGTGTACCTGGTTAGTTCAGTAAAAATCCTCATGAGCGTTTTTAGGAGAAAATACGACTCTTACCTGTGGAAGTGCGGCGGGATGGAGAAGCGAGGAGAGGCGAGGGTCCCGGGAGAGAGAGAGAAAGAGAGAAAGAGAGAGAGAGAGAGAAAGAGGAGGTTTCGGGGGTAAAAAGGACGGAGCAGAGAAGGGAAAGAGCAGGGGAAGCTCCGGAGAGATGTGTCCACGAGAAGCACTCAAGAGGATCTGTGAGGGGAACACGGAAGAGAAGAGAGAGATGAGGGAGAGAGAGAGGAGGGGAGGGGAGTGAGGAGAGAGAGAGAGCAAGACGGAAACACGGAAGAGAGAAGAGAAGAGAGAGAGGGAGGGAGAGAGAGAGAAGAGGGAGGGAGGGGAGAGAGTGAAGAGGGGAGTGAAAAAGAGAGAGGCAGAGCAAAACAGAAACAGGGAAGAGAGAAGAGAGAGAAGGGAGGAGGGAGGGAAGAGAGAAAGGGGATGGGGTGGTGCAAAAACGGACACACCAAAGGAAGAGAGAGAGAGGGGAAAGAGAGAGAGAAAGAGAGGGAGGAGGGGAGAGAGAGAGAAGAATGAGGGTGGAAGAGAGAGGCAGAGCAAAACAGAAACACGGAAGAGAGAGGAAAGTGGGGAGAGAGAGGGGGGAAGAGAGAGAGAGAGATGGAATGGTGAAGAGAGAGGAAAGAGACAGAGAAAGAGAGGGAGGAGGGGAGAGAGTGAAGGGGGGGCTGCCAAACGGAAACGGAGGGGGAAAGAGAGAGAGGGGGAGGGGAGAGAAGGAAGGAGGGAGGTAAGGAAGAGAGAGAGAGAAAGGAGAGGGAGAGAAATCGAGAGAGAGAGAGGAGAAAAGAGAGGAAAACAGAGAGGAGAGAGACAAAGAGAGGAGAGGAAAGAGAGAGAGAGAGGAAAGGAGGAGAGAGAGAAAGAAGAGGGAAACAGAAAGAGAGAATAGGAAAGGAGAGAAAGAAAAGGAAAGATATATAGAGAAAAGAGAGTGTGTGAAGAAAGAGAGAGGGGGTGAGAAGAGAGGGAATGAGAAAAGAAAGAGAGAGATAGAGAGAGAAGAGAGAGAGAGGAGAGAGAAAAGAGATGATTTGAAGAGAGAGAAGAGGAGCAAAAGGGTGAAGAAAAGAAGAGAGGAGAGAGTGAGGAGAAGCAGAGAGAGGGGAAGAAAGAGACAAGATGGAGAGAGGGATAAGGAGAGAGAAGAGGGAGAGAGGAGGAAAAAAAGAAGAGAGGTTAGAGAGAGGGATGGAAAAGGGAGAGGGAAGGAAAGAGAGGGTGAAGAAAAGAGGAGAGAGAGAGAGGCAATAAAAGAATATTACTTGAAAAAGAAGAAAGACAAAGAAGAAAATGATGGAGAGAAAGAGAAAGAGAGGTGAGAGAGATGGAGAGAGAGGGAGGAGAGAGAGAGGGGAGGGGTGAGTGAGAGAAGTGGAGGAGGAGTGAAGGATGAAATATTGATGTTAAAATGTGCAGCCGTCGGGTCACATCAGCAGCTCTCACGCTGATGAAGAGAAGCACTGAGCCGTGAGCTAGCACCGCACAAGCTAAATACAAGCTAAAACAAGCTATACACAAGCTAACACAAGCTAAAACAGGCTAAACACAAGCTAAAACGAACTAACACAAGCTAAACACAAACTAAAACGAACTAACACAAGCTAAACACAAGCTAAAGACAAGCTAAAACAAGCTATACACAAGCTAAAACAAGCTATACACAAGCTAAACGAACTAACACAAGCTAAACACAAGCTAAACAAGCTATACACAAGCTAAACACAAGCTAAAACAAGCTAAGCACAAGCTAACACAAGATAAACACAAGCTAACACAAGCTAAACACAAGCTAAAACAAGTTAACACAAGCTAAACACAAGCTAAAACAAGCTATACACAAGCTAAACACAAGCTAAAACAAGCTAAGCACAAGCTAACACAAGATAAACACAATCTAACACAAGCTAAACACAAGCTAAAACAAGCTAAGCACAAGCTAACACAAGATAAACACAAGCTAAAACAAGTTAACACAAGCTAAACACAAGCTAAAACAGGCTAAAAACAAGCTAAAACAGGCTAAACACAAGCTAAAACGAACTAACACAAGCTAAACACAAGCTAACAGAAGCTAAAACAGACTAACAGCAGCTAACACACCTTGTAATACCCTAATTTAAGTCAAAACTTGATGTGCACATGTCCAGAAACTTTCGCAAAAGCACGTATAGGTTCATGTTAGTCTTGGCAACACACTAGAGGACAAACAACAAAGAATATTCTGTAATTAAATAAGTTTATCTTAAGCTAAAACTGCTCTCAACATAGACTTTAGCGTGCTCGCCCACTTATTTGTATTAACCAGGGATGTAACGATATAAATCTCACAAAACGATATTTATCACGATATTACAGAGTGCCCACGATATTGAGATTTTGCTAGCTGTCATATATCAACACTTTTTTCCAGTTAAGCACGTTCAATATTTAATAATCTAACTTTAAACTATTTACCACACAACTAAATACAATTTTATCACAGTTATTGCACCGTATCAGGCCATTTCACACCACAACTCATCCAACATCAACTTTAAAGTAAATTGCCAATGATGTACTTTTATACTTTTATACTTTAAACTTGTTTTAGGACTTTTACTTTGACTAGAGTCATTTTTAGACAAGTAACTGTACTTTTACTTGAGTAGTGAACTTCAGTACTTTTGCCATGAAAATATGGTAAAATAACAAATACTTGTTTAGAGGCGACCAGTGCTTAATTTGTAACTCAAACGTTGCCGTGTGGGTTTTTGGTCGAACCTTTACCGGAGCGCACACAATAAGTGAACATAGAGGCTTAGAAATGCTAAATGCAACCCAACTGTCCATCCTACTCAATGTTAACGATATACAAGTAATGTTGTCTGTGTTACACGTTTTTTTTACACGTCACACAGAGATTTTCATTCATTCTGACAGAAATCAGTGCACCTGCCGCTAAATGCGATCTACAGCAAAGTAGCCCTCCCACACACGCTCCTCCTCCTGCAGCTCAGCACTGCCTTCGCATCATCTGACTCTCCACAAGTCACAACAACAACGCAGGACAAACAGCTTTACACAGCAGACACGGGTCTCATACATCAAACGTGACGCTAAAATACACATTAAAGTAACGCAGTAAAGTTAGCTACACTTACGAGACACTACGACCGCTACATCCGCGCTGGTTCTCACCTCTTTATCGTCCTGTACACTCAAATCAAATCAAATCAAATCAAACTTTATTTATAAAGCGCTTTTCATACATGCATGTAACACAAAGTGCTTTACATTTAATTAAAAACAATCCCACATGCCCCCCACCCTCCACCTGTCCCCGCCAGACAACCCCCATATTACAAGCACCCCCCCACATGCCCCCCACCCCACACACACACTCACCCCCCCACACACACAAACACACACCCCCTTCCGCAGACAATGAAACACAGCTCCTTTCACAATACATACATTGGCTGGGTTCAGATGGACCAAAGGTAGCATCATCAGAGGAGCTGTCTGCACCAGGAGCAGTGCCACCTGCAGCCGCAGGGCACCAGCCCAGAGCCCAGAGAGGAGATAAGGTCAAGACCAAACCTCCAGGGCCCATGAGCCAGAGTCCAGCAGCCACAGCCGACCACAGCTCCCGGTGCAGAGGCTCCTCAGAGGAAACACTGGAGACCCTAAAAGCGATTAAGAGATTCAAATAAATAAAAAGTAAGTACAAGCAAACTAAGAACTAAAGTGTAACAGAAAAGCTTAAAAATACTAACATCTAACACTAGTAATAAATAAACAAATAAATAAATATATTAATGAGAATAAATAAATATATATAAAACAATAAATACTAATTAAAAGCTAAGCTAAAAAGATGGGTCTTGAGCCTGCTCTTAAAAACCTGAATGTTCTCTGCGGCCCTGAGGTCCTCCGGCAGACTGTTCCATAGACGGGGGCCGTAAAACTGAAAAGACGCCTCGCCGTGAGTGTGTGTCCTAACTTTGGGAATGACTAGGAGCCTGCTGCCAGAGGAGCGCAGGGTCCGCGAGGGTTCATAAGGTAAAAGCAGTTCTGAAAGATAAGAAGGCCCAAGACCATTAAGGCACTTAAAAACCAATAAAAGAACTTTAAAATCGATCCTAAAACACACAGGGAGCCAATGCAGCGATTTTAAAACCGGTGTAATGTGGTCCCGCCCCCTGGTCTTAGTCAGGACACGAGCTGCTGAATTTTGTAATAATTGCAAACCTGAAATGGTCTTTTTGGGAAGACCAGAGAGCAGGGCATTACAGTAGTCTATACGACTGGTGATAAAAGCATGCATCAGCGTCTCTGTGTTGGCCCGAGAGAGAATGGGACGGACTCTGGCAATGTTTTTAAGATGATAAAAACCTATCTTTGTGATATTTTTAATGTGTGGGATAAAAGTCAGCTCAGAGTCAAAAATAACGCCCAGGTTTCTTACTTGTGAGGATGGATTAAAAGATTGTGTTTGTAATTTGGATAAAAGTTTCTCTCTCTGAGCCTCAGGACCGATGACTAAAACCTCAGTTTTGTCCTGGTTAAGCTGGAGAAAGTTTTCTGCCATCCAGGATTTGATGTCTAAAATGCAGTTAAAAAGAGCGTCCATTGGCCTGGTGTCATCAGGAGACATGGAGATGTAAAGCTGTGTATCGTCTGCATAACTGTGAAAGTTGATTCCATGTCTCCTGATGACACCACCAAGAGGGAGCATGTACAGGTTAAAAAGTACAGGACCTAAAATGGAACCCTGAGGCACACCACATGTGATTTTGTGAACCTGAGAGGAGCAGGTATCTAAACTTACCATAAAAGATCTGTCTGAGAGGTAGGACGTAAACCATTTGTGGACAGTACCAGAGAGGCCAACCAGGTGTTGTAAAAGAATAGTGTGGTCTACTGTATCGAAGGCAGCGCTTAGATCCAGTAGAACCAACACGGTCACCTGTTTAGAATCATAATTTAGTCTAAAATCATTTAAAATCTTTGTCAAGGCTGTCTCGGTACTGTGGTTTACCCTAAAACCAGACTGACATTCTTCAAGAATGTTGTGTGTGTTTAAAAAATAATTAAGCTGAGTAAAAACAAGTTTTTCTAAAATTTTGCTTAAAAATGGTAAGTTAGATACTGGTCTGTAATTGTTAAAATCATTAAAATCAAGATTGCTCTTCTTCAGCAGGGGCCTGACCACTGCAGCTTTAAAAGCAGTGGGAAAGAGCCCTGTCTGAAGAGAGCAGTTCATCATGTTTAAAAGCTCGTCTCTAAAAGATTCATAAAATGACTTAAAAAACTGTGTTGGGACGGGGTCTAAAAGGCAAGTGGTGGGCCTCACTGACGAGAAAACTTTATCAAGCATCTCAGCATTAACCAGGACAAAACTGTCCAGTGTTTCCTCTGGTAAAGATAAACAATCAGATGTGTTAAAAACAGTGGTTCGAGTAGATAAAATGTCACATCTGATTTTGTTTATCTTTCCCATGAAGTGGTCTGCAAACTGCTCACAAAGAGCATCAGTTGGAGGAAGTTTGGAGCTGTTAAAATCAGGGTTAATAAGATGATCAATGGTGGAAAAAAGAATTTTGGGGTTATTTTTATTATCTGAGATTATTTTGGAAAAATATGCATTTCGTTTTTTTCTGATGGAGGCGTTGTATGTTTTTAGTTGTTGATTATAAATTTCATAGTTTACTGTTATTTTGTTTTTTCTCCATTTTCTTTCTGCCCTTCTGCAATTTCTTTTAATTGTTTTATTTCCTCATTTTTCCAAGGGGCCACTGATTTGGAAGGGGCCTTTTTTAATTTTAATGGAGCAACGTGATCAAAAATAAAATTTGCAGCCACTTCAGGGGTAAGATGACGCTTCCTCACAGTTCTCACAGAGGTCTCCCGCTGAATAAAACCAGTGATATTAAAAAACACACAGAAGTGATCTGACACAGCCAAGTCGACAACAGAGGACACACTCGCAGACAGGCCATGCGTAATGACCAGGTCCAAGGTGTGTCCTCTGTTGTGAGTCGGCTGTGTCACGTGCTGGGTAAAATCCATAAAGTTAAGAACATTTAAAAATTCATTTGCGAATGGGTCTAAAACATCAATGTGCAAATTAAAATCACCGGTTAAAATAATCATATTATAAGAATTGTGTAAAACTGATAAAAATTCTGAAAATTCATTGATAAAAAGACTGCACTTTTTGGGTGGTCTATAAATAGTTACGCATAAAATTTGTGGGTTTTTAAAAACAACTGCATGATATTCAAAACTATTAAAATTATTAAATAAAACGGATTTGGTGGCAAGTGTGTTTCTGCAAATTGAGGCAGTGCCACCTCCCCTTTTGCCATCTCTAGTTGAAAATGCAAAGTTAAAATCATGCGGTGAGGCCTCCGTGAGAACAACTGGTGCATCTGCACCCAGCCAGGTTTCAGTTAAAAATAAACAATCAATATTATTATCTAAAATCAAGTCATTAACAATAAAAGATTTATTTTGCAGAGAGCGAATATTTAAAACAGCCATGTTTAAAGTCAGTAGAGGAATTTGTGGTGTATGAGTTGTGGAAATTGGTCTGAGGTTATGTAAATTAACTGTGGGTTTATTGAAAGTTTTGAATAATGGCCGCTCTCTGCTAATGATAACTGGAATGAGTTGTGGTTGGTGAAAGTGTCAGGCAGACTGTACCGTGAGTTCGATGTTTGTGGAGAGGAGGCGGGATCCGGTGAGGTTTGGGTGTAGGCGGTCCTTTTTAAAAAGTTCAGGTCTGTTAAAAAATGCAATAAAATTGTCCACATAGGGGATTTGGTTTTTTCTGCAAAAGTTCATGAGTCTGATATGGAGTTGTCTAAGACGGCTGAATTTTACATCTCCAAAGCGAGGTGGTGAAAAGGGTCCGGAAACAATACACTGTTTGTCTAAACTCTGAATTGTGGAGATGAGAGATTTGAAGTGGTCCAAAAGTGTCTCTGACTGCTGAAATTTGAGGTCGTTTGTGGCAACGTGGATTACTACTGTTTTGACGGTGGGGTGGTGACGTAGGATGGAGGGGGCGGAGTCTCTAATGTCCTTCACCAAAGCACCTGGGTGACAGGAGGTGTAGCCCTTGCGCACTCGCACGTGTCTGACCATGGAGGATCCGAGAACTAGCACGGACGGTCCCGGCCTGGATGTAGAGGCAGACGGCACCGTGGAGATGTGAGGTTGCCTTTGCGGCGCTGGCTGACCATCCGCTGGAGCGGGATATCTCCCTGCTCGCGCGGGGAGAGAGCAGAGGACGCCCCAAGTCGACGCGGGGCCGGCGAGCCCCGCGCACACGAGGGGGAACCTCCGCGCGGCGTAGGAGCCGTGGTCAGTGGAGATTTGGCCAGTGAGTCACACTCACTCCCATGTAGGTTGCCGAGGACTGGTGGTGAAGAGTTGTCCGTGCATCGTGCTGCAGGGCGGTCAGACCGTGGTGCTGGGGTGAACTGTAGCTTTCCTGTGCGGGTTTTCTTTGTCGGTGGTGGAAACTGCTCGTGGTCCAGGATGTTAAACTTTCCCAGCGTGATGTCAATTGTGGAATTTGAACAAGACGCTCGCTTACCCCGTTGTTTACGTGGCCCAACTGTAATCCACGGATTTGGCTGAACAGGAGTAGAACTAATGGGCGCTTTTGGTCTCGCTCCTTGTTGGATCCATTTGTGGTCGTTTGTACCTGGCCTGGGAGCACCAGCAGGATCAAGCGAGGCCGAGTGGGAGGCGTTCACGGCTGAGCACTGGGCCGTATCGGCAAGTTGGGCACTGTTGGCACTTGTGAGAGTTTTGCCCAAAATGAGATCAACATCCCGCTCTTCTTGGATTTTAACAATCAACGTGGATATTTGGTGTTCCAGATCAGCGACTCTCTGGCTGAGTCCAACGCAGCTCTCGCAACTGGATGTGCCACCGGTGAGTGAGTCCATTGTTCGTACACCGGTGAGTAGCCTAGTACTTGTTTAACTTTAAAAAACAGTCATCCAGGGGTTAAAATGTGAATACAATTAAAAACGATGTTAAAAGCTGCAGGAATCCGTGCGTGTATTTCCGAAATATGAGTTAAAAAACAGTTTTAATAGTAAATATTTAGACTCGATCTGACAGCGAACACAAGACGCCGACGCATGCGCAGTGTGTTCCTTCACTCCAAACACATGTGACACTCCCGCTGCTTTTAATCCATCAAAACGAGTCGCAAATAACAACAAATATTCATAAAATCCTCTTAGACGCATATTTCCTGTTTTAGAAGGAGATACAAGAGCGGGGCTCGCCTGGAACCAATGAAAAGTCTTAAACCCGCCTGCGCTGCTTCTGATTGGTCACATTTCCTGTCAGTTTTCACTTTTAACCAATCACAGTCTGTGACTTCATCTTCCCCACAAATAAGCCTGTTGTTTCTGTTGATGAGAGACGGGAGAGGAGCAGAACCGCGTCTCGTAGAAGTAAGACACAAAGCTTATTAGAAAGTATTACCGGAGCAGACAAAACTGTTGCCGGAATGCCCCACGAGAGTTCCCGGATCTTATTCCGGCTTGTTCCGGCTCAAATTAAGCCCTGGAGGCGACACACAATGTTAAAATATTAGATTTAAAAAAAAAGTTATTGAAGTTGTTGTCTTGGGAGTTGTGTTTTTTAAAGCTTGGTTGCTTGTTTCTTTCTGAAAATCTGGCAACACTGGTCAGCCTTTGTCCTTCTGTGAGTGACCGCTAAAGCATAAAGCAGATGATTGTATTTACCTCAAAGGAAACAAAAAAAAACGTCTAGAATCATGATAAAATCGAAACCATAATCTGGCTCCAAGAAAATTGTGATTTTAACTTTTTGCCAGTTTATGATTTTTCTGAACTCAGAACTATTTTTGATGCAAGTCCTGCTGTTTAATATTGTCAGGTAACGACGACGATATATTGCGACAGTTGGTATCGCGATATCACGATATTATCAATATTTTTTACTATTGTTAATATTGTTGTTCTGAGTAAAACATGTCAAGCTCAAAATGGTCATGTAGACACTTTCCAACAACAAAACATTGTAATTTAAAATCTGCAGCTAGTTAAAACTTAATTTTACAGCAAAAAGGCCGAGCTTATCAGTATCTGTTTCTATTTCTAAGCCGTTCTACATCAATTTTGTGTTTTATAATGAACAAAATGTGAACTAATGATCTAAATATGTCACAGTTTCTCCCTAAATATACATGAAAACACACAATAAGTTCTCTTTTAAGAAAATATTGTTGGTACTTTTAGTCATTGTTGTGTTTACTTCTTGTTAGTTTGTCTGATCTTTAGTAGACTCTTTCTAAACAAAAATGGCTGCCGGAACTGGACCTTTGTTGCTATGGGTTACCTAGTCTCAGTGGGTTAAATAATGAATATTTAGTCAATTTAACAAGTATGACTGACTCAAACACTAGTTCTGTTTAAAAGGGGCTTCTTGTTCATTTCAAATTGAACTGATCTTATTTTTAAATAATTATTAAGTAAAATGCAGAGTGTTTGTTTGTTAGAAGTTGTGAGAGTGTCGGTGAAGCTGCGTTAGAGTCGGTGCCATCAGCCTGTCTCTGTTACTCTGTTATTACTGAGGCTCCACTTTTAGCTCCAAAAACAGCTGCTGGTTCTACTCCCGCCTCCTCCAGAAAGACGACTTCAACCGCAAACACAGAGAATTAAACATGTACAGAACATTCAGCTGTGGTTGGTTGAATAAGTCTGACTTCAGGTGTAGATGTACTGACCAGGAAGCTGCTGATATCAGAAGCCAGGTTTGTTAATGCTTCAGTGCATCTTTGGTGTCATAACCCATTCTCTCTACACTTGGCAGCGATAATCTATTGTAGCCACAGCTGCCCTGGGTCAGACTGACAGAAGGGAGGCTGGTAGAGCAGATAGCGCTCTCACCTCAAGAAGGTCGTGGGTTCAGCTCCCACACGGCTCAGGCCTTTCTGTGTGGAGTTTGCATGTTTCTCCTTGTGTCTGGGTGGTTTCCTCCAGGCACTCTGGTTTCACCCACCAGGTGAGGCGCCAGGTGTTTAGTCTCTGCTGAGCTGCTCCAGGGCTGCTGTCACTGAGTGGGGAGGAGGTTGTGAAGCACTTTGGAAGACACCTGTCTGTGTAAATATGCTGTATAAATAAATCATTCATTCATTTTGTGCCATCGAACCCTCTGACCACCACCAACCATTCACACTCATACTGTGGGTGAAGTGTCTTGCCTAAAGACACAATTAAAGTTTCAGTGTCTCCCATCCCAGTCTCCCACATGCTTAGACTAACTGGTGAGGCCACAAACAAGAACTCAGCTGTTCTAACGGAGACTGACTGGTCAGACTGCTGGTGGAATCGGTTTTGAGCTGGTGTGGTGTTGAGATTGGATCCCCTCACAGCTTTTGACTGTGTGTGATGTACCAAGCTTCCCACAGTAAATAGTTCACAATTAATTTGACTAGGTTTAGTATTGGGGCCTGGGTGAAATTCATTTTAAACCAACATATTACTGATTTTATTGCAATAACTTTGAACAAGATGTCTTGGAAACACCCGGTGGAGGTGGAATCCTCTAAAGGCTTTAGTGACACTGATCATTTCTTGAAAACTGCACATGTAAACATGTTTAGCTTTATGGTGAGTACAATTTCACATAAGGGCTCAGCCATTGTGACAAAAATGATATGCGTGAAGTAGTGAAACCACAGCTGTGTGTCCACGTGCAGGTGGCCACATCGCTAACTGCAGCAGAACATTTCACGTGCACAACGCTCACACGACAACGCAAACGGTGTGACTGGTGTTAATGACATTGTGTGTTTTCTAAACAATATGTGTGTAGTGTATTTTTAGCACATGCAGGGCTTGCGTGGTGCAGAATTCATTTGCAGTGGTTCCCCCACCTAAAATGACTATGAAAACTATAATTAAAATTTGGTTTGAATTTCTAGATTTTATAATGAAGCTGAAGAATAAAAGTTTTTATTTGCTCGCACACACTTTCATATAAACAATGGAGTCAGATATATTTGCTATAATAATTATCATTATCTGTGAGCTACCAGGGAAAGTTTTGCCCCGGGGCATGTATTAGATTTTTGTTAGGGAATCATTTTGGAATGAATAAACTTATTAAATTTAACCTTTTGAATCTTAGTCATCTTTAGAATAAGAACATGCACTCATATACAACAAAGCCATTGCTAAAATAATCGGGGCTCGTTGGGGAATATTCACGCTGCTAATAATTTTTGAAAAGTGTCCGTTTACAGACTGACAGAGGCGTGAGCTGCAGATTATCTTTCTCTTCTTAACCACCAGTTTTAATAGAAAACGCCGGTCAAACTGAGCTGAGCCGGACTGATCTGTGACACGCAAACTCAGAAATAACTCATAAATGAACTGAATATTAAACAGATTCAGAGGAGGAGGAGGAGTCTGAATCAGCGCAGGCTTTGTAAACTTCACGCTCATCACAGATTTTACACGATTAAGATCAGACGCTGAACGAACCTTTGCCTCGGGGCTGAAAGTGAAGTGAAAGTGGAGCGTTCACAGGTCAGATTATAACACCAAACACAAACACACCTCCGTCTTTACAGCAGGAGAAAGAGAAGAAATCCTGGACGAATCCACGTTAAACGGATCTTTTCTTCTGCTCCAGGCGTCACAGCACAGTCACGGTTCATAAAGTCTGTTTTCTGTTCACTGGAAAATAATAACAGGGCAGTTTAACTTAAAATACAAGTACAGGTTGTAGCTCAGTTCTCTTTCTCTTCTCCATTCTTTTGCTCTCTCTATTCTCTTATTATTCTGCCTTTCTCTCCCCTCTGACTCTCTTCCTCTCTCTACCTCTCCCTCTTTTGCTCACTCTACCTTTTGCTCCATCTCGCGTCTCTTTTTTCTCTCCTTCTTCTATCTCTTTCTCTCCCTCTGACTTCTCTTCTTTTTCTCTTTTTACCCGCCTCTTTGTCTCTTTCCCTCTCTCTCTTTTTTACTCTCCCTCTCATTCTCTTTATCTCACTCTCTTTCTCCCACTCTCTCTTCTCTATGTGTCTTTCTTTCTACTCTCTGACATCCTCTATTCTTCTCTGTCTCTCCCTTATTCTTTCTCCCTCCTCCCTTGTCGTTTTACCCTTTTTTTTACCCTCTCTCCTTCTTTCCCTTCCCTCGCCCACCTCTCTCCCTTTCTTTTTCTTTCTTTCTTTCCCTTCTCTCTTTTTTCTCCCTCTCTGACTTTCTCTTCTTTTTCTCTCTCTCTAACCCCTCTTCTCTTTCTCCCACTCTTTTTTCTCTCTCTCCTTCGTCTCCTCTCTCTTTCTCTTCTCTCTCTCTCTGACTCACTCTCTTCCCTCGCTTTTTTTCTCTTTTTTGTTCTCCGTCACTCTTTTTCAGTCTCTTTCTCTCTCCCCTCCCTCTTTCCTTCTCTCTTCTTGTCTCTCCCTCCCTCTCTCTCTCCTCTTTTCTCTCACCTCTGTCTTCTCGTTCTCGTGTTTCTAAAATTCTCCTCCCTAAGTTTGTTCTCGTCTTGTCGTCTCTTTCTCTCTTCGTTCTCTCTTTCTCTCCTCTTTCTCTCTGTCTCTCTGTTCGTCGTCCTCTTCTCTCGTCTCTCGTCTCTTGTGGTGTTCTTCCTCTTTTCGTCTTCCGTCTCTTCGCTCCTTTCCCTCGTCCCTTTCTTCTGCTCCCTCCTCGCTCTTTTTTCCATCTTTCTCTCTCTACTTTCTATCCTCCTAATCCTCTCCTCTTTCCTCTCTCCCCTCTCTCCTCTCTCTCTTTCTCTCCTCTTTCTCTCCTCTTTCCTCTCCTTCTCTCTTTCTCTCCTCTTTCTCCTCTCTCTCTCCTTCTCCTCCTCTCTCCTCTTTTTCTCTCTTTCTCTCTCCTCTCTCTCTTTCTCTCTCTTTCTCTACTCTCTCTCTCTTTCTCTCCTCTCTCTCTTTCTCTCCTCTCTCTCTTCTTCCTCTCTCTCTCTTTCTTCCTCCTCTCTCCTCTCTCTTTTTCTCTTTATCCTCCTCTCTCTCTCTTTCTTCTCTCTCCTTTCTCTCCTCTTCTCTCTTTTCTCTCCTCTTTCTCTCCTCTTCTTTATTCCTCTTCTCTCTCCTCTCTTCTTCTTTCCTCTCTCTCTTTCTTCCTCTTTCTCTCCTCTCTCTCTTTCTCTCCTCTCTCTCTTTTCTCCTCTTTCTCTCCTCTCTCTCTTTCCTCTCTCTCTCTCTCTTTCTCTCCTCTTTCTCTCCTCCTCTTCTCTCCTCTCTCTCTTTCTCTCCTCTTTCTCTCTCTCTATCTCTCTCTTTTTCTCCTCTTTCTCCTCCTTTCTTCTCTCCTCTTCTCTTTCTCTCTCTTTTCTCTCTCTCTTCTCTCTCTCTCTCTCTTTCTCTCCTCTTTTCTCTCTCTCTCTCTCTCTTCTCTCTCTCTCTCTCTCCTCTCCTCTCTTCTCCTCCTCTCTCTTCTCTCTCTCTCTCTCTTCTCTCTCCTCTTTCTCTCTCTCTCTCTCTTTCTTTCTCTCTCTCTCTCTTTCTCTCCTCCTCTTCTCTCTCCTCTCTTCTTTCTCTCCTCTTTCTATCTCCCTCTCTCTTTCTTTCCCTCTTTCCTCTCTCTTCTCTTCTATCTCTCTCTCTTCTCTTTCTCCTCTCTCTCTCTCTCTCTCTTCTTTCTCTTTCTCTCTTTCTCTCCTCTCTTTCTCTTCTCTTCCTCTCTCTCTCTCTCTCTTCTCTCCTCTCTCTCTTTCTCTCCTCTTTCTCTCCTCTCTCTCTTTCTCTCCTCTTTCTCTCCTCTCTCTCTTTCTCTCCTCTTCTCCTCTTCTCTCCTTTCTCTCCCTCTCTCTCTCTTTCTTTATAACTTAAAAGTCTAAGTTTTGACTCTCATTAAGTCATATCAACACAAACATTTAAGTTAGTTCAACTTTTTTACAGTAGAACATATATTTTTCTTTGCTCTCGATTCCTCCTCAGGTTAAAATAAAAAACGTGACTCTTCTCTCGGTCCACGCTCTCTTCATTTCCATATTACTCCAGTCTTCTTATCTTCTTCACAAACGCACCTCCGTCTGCAGCTTGAGCGAGTCGGGCTCAGTTTAAGTCAGGCTCAGTTTAAGTCCAGATAATCTTCTTAAAGTGAGTCTGACCCACTTCTGCACGTTTGAGTCTCATTTGCATTTCCACAAATCCTCTGACTGACAGTTACGATCACAGAGGTAATTAACCACCACGTATTTAATATTTTTAACCGTTTATATGAAGGTATAGGGTTAAAATTAAGGATTTTTATATTCATTTTACTAAATATGGAAGTATTTTCAGAAAAGAACAAGTCAAGCTGCAGCGAATGAATGTTTGTGAGTCAAAGATTTAAAACTTTTAGGTTACAAGAGAGGGAGGGAGAGAGAGAGAAAGAGAGGGAGAGAAAGAAAAGGAGAAAGAGAGAGAGAGAGGAAAAGAAGGAGAGAGAGAAAGAAAGAGGGGAGAGAAATAGGAGAGACAGAGAAGGAGAGAGAGAGAGAGAGAAGGGAAGCGAAAGAAGAGAGGGACGGAGGGAGGGGAGAGAGAGAGGGAGAGGGAGGAGAGAGAGAGAGAGAGAGAGAGAGAGAAGAGAGGGAGGGAGGGGGAGAGGAAGAGAGAGAGAAAGAAAGAACAAAAGAGAGAGAGCGAGGAGAAAAAGAAGGAGAGAGATGGAGGAGAGCAAGAAAGAAAGAGGAGAAAGAGAGAAAAGGAGAAAGAGTAGAGATAGGGGAGAGAGGGAGGGAGAAAAGAAAGAAAGAGGGGAGAGAGGGGGGGTAAGGAGAGAGAGAAAGAGAGAGGGGGTGGGGAGGAAAAGTAGAGAGAGGGGGTAGAGGGAGAGAGAGAAAAGGAGAGAATAGGAGCGAGAGGAGGAGAAAGAGGGGGAGGGAGAGAAAAAGAAAAAGGGAGAAAGGAGAGAGGAAAGACAGAGGAGAGAAAGAAAGAAAGAGCGAGAAAAGGAGAAAGAGAGGAGAGATAGATAAGAGAGAAAGAGAGAGGAAAGAGAATAACAAACAACTCACACACGATCTGAATCAACATGAAACTTTAAGGACAGTGCATAAGAATATTAAATAATGTTGATATATTATGCACATTTTGCCCTTTTTCATGTGAACGTAGCGATGTGCGGCCGTTAAAAGTATATTTGTTTGTGTTTGGCTTCACTTTAAATCTTCTACCACAAGACAGAAAACACACACAAAAAAAAGACAGGATAAATACAAAGAGGGAGAGGAGAGAGAAAAGAAAAGAGAGAGAGGAGAGAGGAGAGAGAGAGAGAAAAGAGAAGAGAGAGAGGAGAGAGGAGAGAGAGAGAGAAAAGAGAAGAGAGAGAGGAGAGAGAGAGAAAAAGAAGAGAGAGAGAGAAAAGAGAAGAGAGAGAGGAGAGAGAGAGGAGGGAGAGAGAGAGAAAGACAGGAGAGAAACAAAGAGAGGAGAGAGAGAGAGGGAGAGAGAGGAAAGAAAAGAGAAGAGAGAGAGGAGGGAGAGATAGAGATAGAGAAGAGAAAGACAGGAGAGAAACAAAGAGAGGAGAGAGAATGAGAGAGAGACAGTGGAGAAAGAGAGAGGGAGGAGAGAGAGAAGAGAGGGAAAGAAATAGAGGGAGAGAAAGAGAGGAGAGAGAAGAGAGGGAAAGAGAGAGGGGGGAGAAAAAGAGAGAGAGAATGAGAAAGACAGTGGAGAAAGAGAGGGAGAGAGAGGAGAGAGAGAAGAGAGGGAAAGAAACGGGGGAGAGAAAGAGAGGAGAGAAAGAGAAGAGAGAGAAAGTGAGAGACATTGCAGAAAGAGAGAGAGAGGAGAGAAGAGGGAGAGAGAGAGGAAAGAAGAGAGAGAGAGACAGGAGAGAAACAAAGAGAGGAGAGAGAGACAGTGGAGAAAGAGAGAAGAGAAGAGGGAGAGAGAGGAGAGAGAAAGGGAGAGAGAGAGGAAAGAGAAGAGAGCGAGAAGAGAAAAAAAAGAGAGAGGAGGGAGAGAGAGAGAAATAAAGAGAGGAGAGAGAGCACAAGAAGAGAGAGAGGGGAAGAGAAAGAGAGAGACAGGAGAGAAACAAAGAAAGGAGAGAGAATGAGACCCTAAAGAGAGAAGAGAGGGAAAGAAATAGGGGAGAGAGAAAGAGAGACAGTGAAGAGAGAGGGAGGAGAGAAGAGGGAGAGAGAGGAAAGAGAGAGAGCGAGAAGAGAGAGAGAAAGAGAGAGAGAGGAGAGAGGGAGGGAGAGAGAAAAGAGAAAGAGAAAGAGAGAAAGAAGAGAGAGTTAAATACGTGTTTTGTGCAGAGATTAATCCGTTCTAAAAGTAAATTCAGGCTGAAATGTCTTGTGAAAAGTCAGAAATGTCTTGAATTGTAGCGATACTAAACTGACGTAAAAGAATATAAAATAATGTTGATATATTATGCACATTTGCTTGTTTCGTGTGGTGTCTAGTAGTTTAGCTTCACTTTAAATCTTCTCACACAAGACAGAAAAAACACGGTGGAGTTTGAGGAACATTTATTCTTTCTTCAGAGTCGATCAGTCACAGGTTTGGTTCAGTCCAGCAGGTTTAACAAACAGGGCTTCTACACGAAACACAAGTCCAATACCGACTTCAAATGTGAGAAATGAAAGTATTCTTTTTGTGCACTGACTCTGATACCAGTTTGGTTTGAGACATGAGTCCGTACTTGTCCAAAGCCACGTGGATTCATTTAGATTCCTGTGAGAACGCTCGTATAAAGACCTGAGAGCTGCGTCAGACTGCTGTGATCTCTGGGAAATCTTTCCACAAACCCTCACAGCTCCGAGGTCCGTGTAACAGTGAGCAGTGGGTTTATGCACTTTCTAAGTCAGGGAGCAATTATTTTTCCTCGAGGACAAGTCATAAAATGGTTTTCTAGATTTGCTTAAATGTCTTGGAATCTTGATTTTTATTTTTTTCTGGTTAAGATGGTTAAATAAACTTGCCTAATGCATAAATTGTGCCGTCAAAGAGGATGTGCGCATCTTAGTTTCACTTTCTGTTTCTATTAGATTACTTTTTTGGACTGAAAACTTCCTCGTGATGATCTTTAGCCCAGGTCATCGAAAGGCAGACTCTGGACCGTGCAGCCCTCAGGCCAAACACTCTCAGAAAGGCTGGAGAATGTAGACGTGATTCTGCAGAAGAGTGATATGAAGACTGTGCGCAGCAATAGACGCATACACACCTCTGGCCGCTGTGACTCGTTTTTCTCACTCTTTCTCACAGAAATACACAATTCATATTGGTACAGTGCTGTCTTTGGGTCTGCAGAGCGTATCTAAAGAACACAGTCTGTGTGCGCGTAACTATCGCGGTACAATATCTGCTGCTTTGACTCGTCCTTCGCACATTTGACACAGCGCCAGTGGCAGAAACGTATGATTCATGTCAGTGCGGTGCAGTTTCTAAAAACTAAGCTTTAATTATAAAATAGAATTATGTGGGATTATGTGAAAAATAAACATTTGTATAACGATTTTTAATTATAAAGTAAAATTTTAAAGAAATTCTGCCGTGAAGTTCTAGACAGGGGGTCGGCAACCCGCGGCTCTAGAGCCGCATGCGGCTCTTTGGCGCCCCCCTTGTGGCTCCCTGGAGCTTGTCTAATAAATATAAAAGTGGAAAATTGTGTGAACATATTTTTTGTTTTAATATAATTTGTGTAGGAGAAAAAATATGTCAAACACTTACAAAGTTTTCCGATGCTGATTAACGTGTAGAATAAATATTTAATTTCAACATTCCTGTCAACGAAGGTTTACGTCATAGACGGGCGACACGTGTTTCTTTCAGGTCCGCGGTTCTGCGCGCTGCTGCTGTAAACAAACCGGCAGGTGCGTCGGGCCATGGATACAAAAGCGAAAAAGAGAGGGACTGAACAGCGGATTCAACAGTTTTTGGACCGAATCATTTGCTTTCATTGCAAATGTGGACGTTTTATCGCAACCAGGGAGGTAACAAGCGGGGAAGCTAGCTGTTCATTGACGATGAGGACTCGAGATCAACAACAAGCAGCGCGGAGGAAAAGTTACCCAAAGAATGAATGAAGGACTGTTTTTAATGCACGAAGACACCGAAATAACACATGGAGTTTGTGGGAAATAAACTGGATTTAGCGGAAAGAGATGTGTGGGACTCCAGTTACATCGCATTGTTGAACGTAAAATGGACACAATACTTATTGCAGATGATTTAGTGACACTTCAAGAGCTGATTTATGCAGAGTTTAGTCATGTTTTGATCTGCGTCGTGTAGTTTTACCTCATATCAGCGCAGCTAAGCCCTTCGCCTCTGCGTAATCTTAAACAGGAGCGGGATGGACAAACGTGTCCCGCGTTTGTTTGTGGTGTCTAACTATGTTATTAATTACCCCCCAAAAGTGCCACTTGTAGTCCGCGGTGCGATCTATACGTGTTTTTCCCTCCTAACAAATGTATTTTGGCTTGTGTGACTTACATTTTAGAGCAACTTGTAGTACTCTAATCTTGAATGTTCATTTTGTTACATTTTGATAACAGGTTGATAAAGCTAATATAGACACACAGCATGTGTTGTATTCATTGTAAGACTTTTATAAGGCTTTTAATTTTTTGCGGCTCCAGACAGATTCAGTTTTTGTTTTTTTGGTCCAAAATGGCTCTTTGAGCATTTTGGGTTGCCGACCCTTGTTCTAGACCTTGGTTTGGAAAAACCTCCCCCAACTGGATCCCGGTCAAGTTTTATTGGTGACCCTGGCTCTTTAGAGTGTTTCTCACATGTACTGATGCTCTTTGAGTAGAAATACAGCGCAGAGGTTCAGAGCAGGCAAAAATCACTTAAAGCTGGGACCCTATTTAAAGGCACAACTCATAAAGCGAGACATCGATGCGCTCTATGTGCATCGATGTGTCATTTTCCTAATCAACGTATTCAACTACGCCAACTAATCGTTGCAGCCCATCCAAACCAAATCAAGATCTTTGTAATTTACACGATCATCAGTGTCGACATGGTCTTATTGTGCAGTGCTTATTGCAAACTATGACCGTGCAAGTCTTGCAAAGTGTGGTGGTAATGTGGTCTCAGTGTCTAAGAGAACCCCCAGTCCAAGGCCAAGTCCAAGACAAGACTGAGCCCGAGCATCCTCAAGACCAAGACTTAAAAAAGCAGTCATTACTACACTAGCAACAACATCTTCATGTTTAGTTTGTGCTCACATCTGATCAATAATGGTCTCGCTTACAAGTTCTGAGAGTTTGGTCCTTGCTAGTAAATTATTGTCTCCACAAACGCGTTTAAAACCGTTTTACATTTACATATAAAACGTAGCACCAATGTAATCTTTATTAACAGTCTCTTCCACATTACAAAAACAGAATAATGTCGTTTCAACCTTGGTCCAGTCTCGTGTAGAAGCCCTGTTTTAACACTTTTCTCTTTGCAGTCAAAAAAAAAAAACAAGCACCAAACTTTCTCCATTAACTCTCCCTGAAAATCCTCATTCATATTTCTAGAATATTTCAAAATAAAGTCAAAAACGGTGTGATTTCGTATGTACAATAAGTATTCAAAACTAGAAGAAGGCACTGTCTGTGAAATGTGAAATACTGACATAAAAACCCAGAACTTTTATTGTGGCAAATCTGTTTTTTTCGTGTTATAACTTCATTGAAAAATAAATATCTATCATTTCCTTAAATTTTAAAATAGTCTTTAAAAGTTTCACCATTTTAACCCAAACTAAAAAAAAAAAAAAAGTGGAAAAATTAGCTAAAAGTATAAAAAGGTTACAACAGTTTTTGAAAAATACATTTGATATTGTCAAAAAAAAATAAAAACAACAAGACATTTAATATACACGTTTGTAAAAATGAACACGATTTTTAGTTTTCTGAGGATGTGCCCGGTCCCTTTGAAGGAAAATATGTGCCAACACTGCAAAAAATTAGATCGAAAATAGTTAAAAATGACTGAAAATTTACTAAAACATTTTTACAAGTGGCAATTTTTTTTATTTTGTGCTATAATTGCATTTTTAAAAATCTTGTACATTTGGCGAATTGACCTTTGGCCGAGCCCCGCCCCCCTTAGTTACTGTTGCTACGTCCGTCAAATATGACAGCGTGCCATAGACTTCAATGACAAAAAGAAGAACTCCTGTTCACGTTAGTGACTTTTTTAAAGCATTTTTTTCGCGATATCCTCTAGATCGAGGCAAAAGAGGTTCACTATGCAGCGGAGGGATTTATTCAAAACATTAAAATACTTAACGGAGAGGACATAACTCCTATGGAGGCTAATGCTACTGGTCTCAAGCTAAATCAGAGAAACACATGATCTTTAACGTTACCTCAAATACAACAATCACAGCCTTGTCCTGCACTTGCACTGCCGGGTAAGTTCACTTTCATATGTTAAGGTCTATTTTTCTCTATTGCAAGAATATTGTTCATTTACGAGGCTATGTTAGCGAGCTAAAGCTACTAGTGTTGGCTAAAGCTAAGAGGCTCGCTAAACTTAGCAGCTTAGAGCGTAACTTCTGCAGTTATATCCTCGTCGTGGTATAACTTGGGTCTAGTTTGTGTTCTTGCCTCTACATCTAACAACACAGTAAGTCCATAGCTATAGTTAAACATTAGTTTTACCTTTGAGCAGACATATACGATATATTTAGCTGGTAGAGGAGCCGCCCCGAGCCGCCCTCACTGTTTAATCCATTGTAGCACTGCTCCAGTTGTTTTCAGCTTTAGAAATGGAAAGAACACAACTCCTCCGGTCAATATTTCGGGGTATCTGCGGTCCGCTTTTCATAAACCGTAGGCGCATCGCTTCACCATCCTGCTTGGAGCTCAAGATTTGACGGACCTTATTTACATAGCAACGGTTGCTATGATGTTTGATTGGACAAGAGCTGTTTTGGGGCGGAGCTCGGCGAAAGGTCAATTAGATAACCATTGAAAACCAAATTAAAAAGCCTATATTTCAACCTTTTCAATAGATTTTTGCATAGTACAGTTGTGCCTTTAAGCAAGACACTCGGTTCAGCTCATAACTTGTAAAAATCCTCAAATCAAGATAAGATTTTGTCATTTTTTTAACTCAAACAGATCTTCTTTTTGCGGAGAAAACGCCCGACCATCTCTTTGGCGTGTGGAAGGGGGGCGGGGCCAGAAGCACGCGCTCGCAGTTCATTGGACGCCGCGAGGTCACGTGACGTCAGGAGTTATTTCAAAAAGAGGAGAGAGAGAGAGAGACTGTGAAATGATCCAGGAACTGTTCACAAAAGAAATGATACAAGATGTTTACATTTATGAGGTTTAAGCGTAAATTTACGTTGTCTTGTTACTGTTCAAAAAATATTGTAATAACCTGTATTGTAAATTGTATTGTAAATTTTTCGGTTTTGACTTTTGTTTGAAAGTTACAGCAGAATCTATTCCAAGCATGTCCGACAAATAATAATAAAAATTCTAATTAAAAACACATAAAAGTGTATTGTAAATATTAACTGGCAGCATTAACTTTAATTTTAGTCAAACAAAATTATGAAAAATGTCTCTGCTACTTAATATTTATCTTGTTTAACTTCTACTAACATTAGGGATTCAACTTAATATATTACTAGAATTGTTGGAACTTTTTAACAAAACAATAATTCTATAATAATAATAATATTTATCCAACAGAAATGTAAATACAAGATAAATTTAAAAAAAGGTCAAAATTTTGTGAAGTAATATTTGTTTTTGTGTTGACGAAAATCACAAATTTAACTTTTTGTGACTTTCTGAATAAATCAAATTATTGTCTTTCTTATTAAAAGATCTTATTCTATGTGCTTCAGTCCATAAAATGTAAATAACAATTGGGATTATTATACTACAACAATTTTTTAACAGTTTGTTCAATCAAAAGCCAAAGCCAAAACTGAATTCACATTAAATCTATAGACTTAAGACTTTGGGTATAACTGGTATAAAAGAAAATCATAATTTTATTTGTTTTGCAATATATTTTGGACTTTTTAAGCTTGAAATAAATAGTGCTGTGTAATATTTGTCATTCACCAATTCAAACTGTTACCAAATAGAATCGTAAACATGTATGTTCTAATACAAAGTTCACTTAGAACCTTTAAATTTGGATGTTTCGACTCCAATTTAAACCCTATTTGTCATCTGATTAGTAAAAAGTCATAGTAAACTGAAGGATTACATTGAAAATAGTTTGTTAAGTGTCTCAAATGTAAACATCATGGATAATTTCTGAGGTAAAAGCCGTTTTTCACTCGGGTACACGACAGGGATGCCCTCTGTACCCTGAGCTCTTTGCTGTTTCTCGCCTGCTTCTCCGGACGTCGCAGCCTCTCTTCTTCCTAACGTTTGGGGTGGATGTGTCCTCTCATTTCCGGGCCTGCGTGGTGAAGGCGTTCTCGATGCACAGGACGATGTATTGGCCGCTGCAGGAGCTGGAGGTTTGATGGAGCAGGTGTCCGGAGCTTAGCGAAGAGGCCAAACCGCTGACAGCTCGATCGCCGGCTCTCCACGTCTCGCAGTAGTTATCCGTCTGACGATGGCCCTTCGAGCTGGAGCCGTGCCACAGCATCTTCTCCGGCCTGAGAAAGGACACAGGTTAAAAACGTGTTTCCTTATTTGTACAACTTAAACAGCCAGATTTAAAGAAATTCGCATTTCAATAGTCACAAATTGTAAATGGTAAAAATGCACCAGGAGTGAAAATATGTTATGTTTGTATTATACAGTCGAATATGATGCAGCCTGGGGGCATTGTAGTTTGCTATCAAATATTGTCAGAATAATTAACAAATCAGGGACGCTCATTGTCTCCCATATGAAAACCAACAAGGCTGCTTACGACGAAAAAAAAAAAAAAAAAAAAGAAAAGGAAAATATATTACGTGGAACTAAAAAACATGGCGGTTTTCTGCAGAATCAATGAACGAAGCAAAAAAACGTTTTTAATGTGAGGTGAGTGAAGTTAGATTTTGGTCTAAATGACAGACGACCAATCAGCTTGTTTGTTTCATCTGTGTCACACAAATGCCCGGTACTTTATGGAGTTGATCTGAAAAGCAGGCGGGTAGCGTGGTGACCAGACCCACTCTGAGCAATCTGCTGAAGCGTGGGCTCTGGATCCCAGGCAAATTAAATATCTAGATAACTTCATACATTTTGAATCTCTTCATTTCTATTAGTGATTAGATCACTTTTTGTATTGGGTCTATAAAAAAAAAAAGGTAACATTTAATCATTAAAATCAACCTCAAATCATGATTGTCAGTAGAAAAAAAATAAGTCCCTGTTACTGTCAGTAGGAGCCTGCTCTCTATGTCAAACCATGACATAAAATTCTGGAGAGTGAACACAACCTACATGTGCACTCAGAACCAATCCTACAACTAAAATATGAATATCAAATCTAATCCACATTGCAGTCTTTAGATACTATGACTACTTGGATATTCAGTGGTCTGAGCATCAATTTTATTTTTCTTCTTATTAAAGACTTGACATTGGATCAGTTGAACTTACACACACAGTTACAAACTGCAGAACAAGCTGTTCGTAAAGATGAGTAGTGCAGTTGCAACAGTGTCACATAAGACCAATGTGCACAGACATCTATCATGTTCAATGTCAAGAGCTTATTGGTTCGTTAAGTATGCATATTTTCTTCCCCAACTTCATCTGGAGTACCTCAAGGTAGTGTTTTTGCCCCAGCCCTGTTTACTCACTTTTTAATTGAAACCTCATTATAAGTGTGTCTAAAAAGTCACTCACCAGGCGCTGTCCCTGAGAATGTCTCGTCCGTCAAAGGAGTAAATGGGCACATTCTCTCTCAGTTTACTGGCGTTATCCCCGAAGATCGACTCCCAGTTTTCAAACAAAACTTGACCCTAGGGGAAAAGTCAAATTTACAAATTAGCTGTAAAAATTAAAGATGGACATGGGCAATTACTTTGAACACCAATAACAGATTAGTGTTAACAAATATCAATTACTGGGCAGAACAAAAATGCAACAGTCTCTAAATCCACGCGGCCCAAGCCTGTAGGACTGTAAATACCTTCAGATTGAGGATTCGATATCCGTCTCGGTCCGACTTGCGTACGATGGTGTAAAGGTCCTGCAGTTTGGAGGACAGAAAAGCCCTGAACGTCCCTTTAAGGCCCACGGCTCGAGCTTGTTGGAAACACTGGAAGTCTGCTCCTCGGATTCCCCTCATGTTTCCAGACTGAGGAGAGTTCAGCGCGATCAGGTGCAACTGTGGAGAAAACAACAGACGTCAGAGGGATGGACAGGCAGAAACTCCACCGCCTCATAAGATACAACTTTTCAGACATCTTGACCAATATGTCTTGCTCATATTCATTATATAGTGAATTTGATATATAATTCAACATTGTTATACCTACATTTAAACTAAGCAAGACTTGGAGCTACTGCAGCATCATTTTAGAAGAACCTACTGATGTAAGGCTGTGGCTATACAAGTAGAGGGATTTTTGGTTGATGTCACTTTCTGCTCTACTGCGAATGCTCTATGCAAAAAGAGACGTCTTCCATCTGGTTAGCTGGGCAAACTTCTTTGAATAAAACAACAAAACAGGACAAGAGCAGCTGTTTTAATCAGGTCTGAACCGGTCTGACAGACGTCTGTCTCCTGAAGCTTGAGACACAATTTTTCTCGCTGTTTTTCACCTGAATGTAACTTTTAAGGGTCGTAGGTCGAATTTCATTCACAAATGTTGATTTAGCAGCAGAACTTTAGTTTTGCACAGTGATAAACTCTTGTAGTTACTGACAACGAAGCTTTTTCGACTTGTTTCCACTGTTTGTGCCTATGAGCGACGGCTCTTTCTGCAAGGTTAAGGTTTGGGTTTAAAACTTTTTAAGGTGGTGTTATAGTTTATGAATTCATGGGACTTTCTATATGAGTTGTGCTTCCACTTGGCCTCTTAATGTTTATGTTTTTGTCTGAACTGCTTGTCGTTTCATATACAAAAAATCCCTCTATAGGCACTGGGCATCACTTAGAACTTGTGCCCAACTTTGGAGAAAACGTCCTTTTTGTAAATCAAACTTCATGACAGTGTTGTTTTCCTTTGTTCAACTTTTTTGTTGCTCTTGAGTTGTGCAAAGGAGGTGGCTCACAGACAGCAGCCTAAACATGCAGACAGGGTAAATACAAATCAAAGGTGTGAAGCAAAAGACGACATGGTGAACGTTATTGGAGTAATGTGAGCAAGTCTTTCTAAGAGTATAGCAATGGAGATTAGGGCTGGGCAATATTGTAATAAAAATTAAATTGTGGGCTTATCGCTCTGACAATCTGCTTTGTGAATCCTCTATTTGATGCTTCTGTTTGTTCAAAACAACAAAACGTGATAAGCTGTTTTAATCAGGTATGAATCTTATGAACGGACGTCTGGCTATTGAGTGTTCGGACAGTGTTTTTCTTAAGCTTGGTAAATTCATTCTGTCTAACTTTGATTACTAATCGTAGGATTTTTCTCTAATAAGACAGTTGTAATAAGCCATAAGCTCGTATCCTGACAGTTTTGGCGGCAGGACTTCCGCCTTCGTCAGAGGTACCTCTTCCGCCTCTGACCATAGCAGACGTCCTGCCGCCAAAACTGTCAGGATACGAGCTTATGGCTTATTACAACTGTCTTATTAGAGAAAAAAAAGAATGTTTTATTGTTCTTTTCACAACCACTTGAATGTAGTCATGAATACAAATTTCATTCCCAAATGGTAGAGTTAGCAGCATAACTTTTGTTTTGACACAGTGATAAACTCTTGTAGTTAGCTGACATTCCTCGTGTTAAGAAACAAATAACCCCTCTATTTTTTAAATCTTATATTTCCACAGAATCATCTTTACACTCCAGAAAGTTACACAATGTCACTTCAAATGAGATAAATAGTGCCCAATCAGACCTGGACCAGCTCAAGCAATGACAGAGAAGAGATACTCACCCCTGATGCTCCCGTGTCCAGGTGAGGACTGAGGTTCTGGTTTGGATGAGGGTTTGGATGAGGGTTGGGGTTGGGTCTTCTCTGCGTGGTCACAGCTGGATAAGGGTAGCGGTTCTCTGTCCTGTCGGGGGTCTGGCTGCCGTCCGTCTGCCCGCCCTGAGTGAGTCTTGTATCGGGGAAACGTGGTCGTAGCGTGGAGGATAGGCTGGTTCTTCTGCAGGTTTGTACACGGGAGGGTCTATGGGCCGGATCACGCTCTCGCCATAGTGTCCCGCTCCGTTATTCTGGCTCTGGTCTGGGTTACGAGCAGGGGATTGTGGGTAAACTACCACTGGAGGAGGATGAACTTCTGCCACCTCATTCTCCAGATCTCTGAAGAAAGGATTATAGTCGCCCAGCTGTGGAAAAAAGCATAAAAATAACTTTATGATTACAATATCTTGTCTTGAGCTGTGCATTGCTTCTAGGTTCATACAATGGACAAGCCCCGAAATTTTGGATTTCTGGATTCTATATTCAGCTAATATTTAATATCATATACTCTAAGCCATTGGTTCTCAACCCAAAGGTGGGTCGCACAAGGTTTTTGTTGGGTTGCGTAAAGTTACTTGTTAAATGAGCTCTGCTTCGGTCTTTGTCATGTCTACAGTCCATTCACATCTTTCTTGTCACAACTTTTGATGCAAAGAGTAATATTTTAGAGATGAGACAGACCAGCTCTACGTACAGGCGCTGATTCTTTTTTTTTCCCGCGTTGCAGCATCTGTTTTTTTTTTTTTTTCATTTTGCTCTGTCTCTAATACAAAGGCTGTGCTGAAATGCAGTGGATTTTGAACTAAACTGGTGGCAACATGTAGGCGACAATCTGCACCTGAAGAGGTAAATTTGTTTATTTGTTTATTTATTCGATCCACATTAGCATCGGCAGCATACTGCATCAGCTACTCTTCCTGGGGTCAGTTTAAATTGCAAATATTACAATTGACAAATGTGAAAAAATTGAACAAATTAACTAAATCAAAGAGAATTTAGTCTCATTTAAAATGAACAGGGACTGTCGCATTTCCCTCTTTTCCCCCCTGGCTGTGGACAGACCAGGTCACAGGTCAAATCAGCTCAGACAGATCGTGACTGACAGAGGGACAGTGTCAACTGTAAAACATTTTTCTCTGAAAGTTTAGCTACAAATAGCTGTGTGTTTTATGACGATCCGATTAAAATTCCCTGAGATGTGAACGTAAGGAGCAAATGAATGTTAAGCTGTAAACTTCAAAGATCCACACGCACATAATGCAGACACAACCACATTTACATGGATCAACCTGTCCGAGCACGTCCCACATTCAAACGAATATTTCTCTGCTATAACTGTTCCCGGTGTAAGTGTGTGCATCACTTGTTAACAGCATTGCAGTGAACTGAATGTACATTTAAAGCTTATTTCTTGAAATTTCTCCGTATAGCCTAACATTTGATTAAAATTAGTGTAGTGATTTTGTTTATTACTACAATATTTGGCATTGGCCTCACAACGGAAGCACCAAATATGTAGTGTTTTATTATATCTTGATAAATAGAATCCTAATAGAGATTATTATTCGGGGCACCACTCACCAAAGTGAGAAAAGTTGATTCTAATATCAAATATTTTAATTAATTAACAATTTATTGATTAATTAATTAATTAGTCTAATCTGAAGGTTGTAAGATCTTTCACATTTCCATTGACCCCATTCTGAAAATTAATCATGCACTTTACCCAAAACAAGTTGTGGTTTATGATGATTTATTGACCAGAAAATGACATACAGTGTTTAAATAAGTATGCAGATGAGTTTCCAATAATGCACAATGAGTCTAGACTGTTTATCTAAATCTATTTTGCATTAACTGTGTCTGTACCAGCCCATATGACAGTTTATACGACCAGTTCAAGATGGTGGACGTCCTTCTCCTTTTGTCTCTGTAGAGGTCGCGCTGTGGGAAGAGGAGCTGAGCTGCGGTGCAGGGAAGACCGTGGTTGAAGTTGCAGAAGATGTCCGTTGCTTGTTTCTGCCTTAAGCAATGTTCACATCCGAAAATGTGGAGAGAGATGAAGTTAGGGCGTGGGCCCAAAAAGTCTTTGTCTTTCCATCTCTGAGTTGAGGCTGAAAATTCTGAAAGTTCTCAAAAAGAAGAGTTTTGGCTTAATGGATCATGGTGGCTCTTGTGTGTGGCTTACAAGAAGTCCCAAAAGATTTGATCCAGAGCCGAGAGCTTACAATAGATGTTGTTTTTCTCCATTGTCCTGCATCCGAGGCCCGAGGCCTACGTGCACATGGTGTTCGAAGCCACTGCAGGAGAGAACTTGTCTGAGCAGCTGCAGAAACTGACCACTCGTGTGTCCGGCCAAAACTTGAAGAGAGTGTGAATTGAGTTGTGTTGGCTCCTTCTGGCTAGAAGTCCCTCCCACTTTGGCGGGAAGATTGTCCAATCAGCCTGAAGCATGTGTGTGCTTCTTGGAGATGTCTTTGTGTGAAAAGGGGGTTGTAAGTGTGTGACCCCTCAGGCATGACCATTGTATCTCAACTTTCTTTAAGTCCAAGCATTTCACACACAGGGACAGTATACTGTATTTACACATTATTGACATTGTCACACTTTGTACAAGCAATTCATCCTGTAAAAAAACAGTTCTGAATTAGTCTTTCTCCCCAAACCCTGGTTTTATCAGTTTGAAGATGCTAGCTTGAGTCATCAATCAAACTTAACACAGGATGCACATTCCTGAGGGGTGAGGGTAGCTGCATCAGTGTCTTCTCCTTCTTGCAGAGGATCGATCCACAAGTGGCAGAATGCTGAAAGTTGTCAGATGATCAGATGTGCAGTGAATGTTTCACTACATTAGGCTACTTTGACTGCCTGAAAAAATAAAAGTTGGGTCGCAAACGATGACCAGTTAGAAAAAGTGCCTGAAAAAACAGTTTGAGAACTACTGGTCTAAGCATTTCAAGCAGCAGCAGTTTTTCCTGTTTCATTTCATTCAGCATCTGTTCACATTAGGACAGATTTTCTGTTTTCGCTTGAGCTGATGATCAAATTAAAGGTGGGGTAGGTGAGTTTCACACAGCAAACACAATTTAGGTTTTAAATCTGAAAACTTTTTCATTCATTCATTTTCTACCGCTTAATCCCGTTAGGGGTCGCGGGTGACTGGAGCCTATCCCAGTGACTTTGGGCCTTAGGCGGGAAACACCCTGGACAGTGGCCAACTTGCCGCAGGGTTAGACAAACAAACATTCACTCTCTCAGTCATTCTCTAAGGGACATTTACAGTAATGCCCAATTAACCGGAGTACCTGGAGAAAACCCACAGCGACACGGGGAGAACATGCAAACTCCACCCAGAGAGATCGTGAGATGTTGATATGGTCCGACCCGGGAGTCGAACCCACGACCTCCTTATTGGGAAGCCAGAGCTCTAACCACTTGGCTACCGTGCACCCAAAAAAAATTGTCAACACATTGTTAATATCAATATGTATAAGTTTTGGTCGCAATTTTGACTTAAAACCGTCTTTTTTCTCTTTTAAAGTGAAACTGGAGAGAATCACCCAAGCTCAGCCAATCAGAACGCTGCATTCTGCTCCTGATAAAAACTAAAATCCTTTATTAACAGTACTCTGTTATTTAACTTTTTCACAAGTGCTGCATTTATCATAGACTTTTTGGTGGAAAACACAAAGTTTACTTATTTACAACTTAAAACGTTAGTTACTAAAACGTTAACTCTCTGTTCATGTTTAAAAAGACATTAAAATATGCAACAATAAATACATATAGATTCTTGTAGTAAGTTAAAATACTTGGAAAATATATGAAAAAGATAATCTGAATATGTCGTTGGGCTTGTTAAGCTTCAGCTCAATCCTTTTTTAGTTGTGATTAATACAGTGGTGTAGTTTTTCTTTTTTTTGTAAATATTGAATATCATCTGTTATGTCTAACGTTGCATTGTTTCTGTGACTCAAATGATGTAAGAAACTTAGATTAAACTTTATAATGTGTATGATTCTGAAAGTAGATTCAGAATGATTGCTTAAAGCTGCACTGCGTAACGTTTTGACCCAAAAGTAAACTTAAATAAAAGCAGGTTTTTGTCATTTAAATTTCTTTGTCCAAGTTTCTATTTCTGCTTTTGTGAAAATCAATTACTCCATCTTTAAGCAACATCTTTATAAATGTTTCTAGCTTTTTATTCTAGACACAAATTGAGTTTTAGAAGTTTCCCACCTTCCTTTTCCCCAATCCTTCTTCTAAAACAGCAGAGAGCGTCTCATATCTGAACACCGCTGTCATCGTCAGAGAATTATTTATGTGGAATCATAAACTGGACTTGATCAATAGATTTTATGTTAACATTAAATTAAAGGCAGAGAGATGGAGTTTGTGCGGAGCCGTGCATCACTTTAACACGCTTCAGTCTGCTTGGCTCAGCGATATCAGCCACGGGAGGCGATCAATAACGTCTGAAATACGACTGAACAGAACATGAGCAGGAGCGAGGGTTAGTCGTACGCACCAGGACCTGCCGGATGCCCTCCCGCACGCGCAGGTACAGGTCGGCCTTGTCCAGGATGTAGATGAGGCTTCCTTCAGGCTGACGGCGAGCGGTGGCCATCATGGTGTCGAAGGAGTTCAGGACCGTCACCTGGAACAAACGTTTATACTTTAAGATCAAATATATAAAAAGCTAAATACTGCTTTCAAACTACTTGTCCATCTCTGGGTTCTGTGTATAATAGATTCCTTGCCATCTTTGGATTTTTGCTAAATATCTAGTGCAGCTTTATATAAGAGACAATATCACCCACAGTAGCTTTGACACTGGTCCTCCTGGAAATGTACATCCTAAAAGAATCATGACCTCAACTAGGGATGCATCGATCCAGCTTTTTCAGTCCCGATATCGATTGTGATCCTTTGGCTTTAACCCCATAAGGAACCAGCCTTGTTTCACTAAAATGCCTAGATTTTCTTTGGTAAAAGAAAACAAAAGCAAACCTGGTGGGACTATCTGTGGCCAGAGTCACACTAGTTTGAGCAGATTTTGGGTTTTGACAATTCTTCTTTAAAATCTGAAGGCATTGTAACAAAAAAATTGTTTTAGCATCCAAAAATATGTTTTAAAAGTTTAGATGGAGCCCATTTAAAGGTCCTATTAATTTTTTTTACAAAATGTATGTAATGTGATTTTGTTCATTAGAAGAGCATTTAAACAGCCACAGAGTCATCTTAGAATGGCTGATTTGATTGTAACCAAGAAGGTTATATCAGCTAACTAACCCTTTCTTCTAAGTAAACAGAAGTTATTTTTATTAGATAATAAAGAGACTATATCCCAAAGACCAGACCTACCCCAGAGGAGTGACCAGGAGATCCAGGGGGACCAGGAGGACCAGGAGGGCCTGGGACGGTCAAAGCTGCAGAGAGACAACATTAGAACATTAGGACTGATACAGACTCTGTGACACAACATTTCTAGTTTTATTGAAACAAATGTTTGTTAAGGTTAGTTTAGTCTAAATGATCTGATCCCAGCGCTCCGTCAAGAGGACTCACCGGGGTATCCACCGTGCACTGTGGTTCCAGGGTTTCCTGGAGGCCCAGGAGGACCAGGAGGTCCAGGACGTCCATCATAACCTACACCAGGAGGTCCAGGAGGTCCCTGAGGTCCAGGAGGGCCCACCACCGAGTCGCCCTTTGGACCCTGAGAGAGAGAGAGAGAGAGAGAAGTTTAGGCCTGCATTAATCCAACTTAAGTCCAACATTAGTCCAGCTTCAGTCCTGTTTTGGTCCTGCTTTAGTCCTGTTATAGTCCTGTTTTGGTCCTGTTTTAGTCCTGTTTTAGTCAGACATTAGTCCAGCTTTAGTCCATCGTTAGTCCTCACAGGTAGTCCGGGTTGTCCTGCCGCTCCAGGTGGTCCTTGGGGGATTGCGTTGGATCATAAGCTCCTCCTCCAGGCTCTCCCTTCTCTCCCTTCAGCCCAGGCTCTCCTTGCGCCCCCTTCAGGTCGGTCTGGCATTACAACAAAACACAGACTTTATTCTCTCATGAACAGTAAACTCTGATCTCTATAATCCCTGCGACTCACCAGATACGAGTAGATGTCATAGTTGCCAGATCCTGCAGGAACACAGTGAAACAGTGGTTAGTTTGGTTTTGTGAGAGACAGAAGCAGATTAAAGTCGTGTGAGAGTCAAACCTGGCACCCCGGGCAGGCCTCGCTCGCCCTGGTCACCTTTCTCTCCTTTAACACCTGAAAGTTCAGTACAACAGATTATTATCAGCAGCATGTTAGTTATAAACCAGCTTTCACATCCTGATCTTTCCGTACCTCCATAACCCCGGGCGTTGTCGTCATATCGCTGTCGGACAAAGAACAAACACAGTTAAGTTTTACATTCTGGTGGCTAATATTGCAATGAATAAATTAAGATTCTTGAATTTCATGAAACTTCTTGCTATGAAGGTTCTGTTGGTTTAGTCGTTAGAATATGACAAAACTGAAATTCTCATGTTGTTCCGTCAGTTCATTTCACGACACTGACACAGACATTTAAGAAACAAACAGATCTGCTCCATAGAAAACCTTTGTAACCAGTCTTTAGTTCACACTAGTCAGAGTTTTACACTCACATTGAAGCGGTCGTACGGGTGAGAGGGTCCGGGAGGTCCAGGAGGTCCGGGGGGGCCTGGAGGTCCCTGGGAAACACAAATACTCATTGAAATACACGTGATAGTTTAAACCATGCATCAGCTCATGTTTCAGCACTCACAGGATATCCAAACCCAGACCCAGACCCAGACCCGGGATCGCCTTTCTCTCCTTTGTAGCCGTTCACACCGGGACGACCCTGCGACACAAACACAGTGAGAAATCTGAAGTTTGAACACCAAAAACTACAACAAAGTGCTGTGTTTTAAGACTCACGGGTCGACCAGGCATCCCGATCTCTCCTTTAATCCCCTGAGGACCCTGTGGACCCTGCAAACAGCACAGAAACATGACAATAGTATCCTCAGAACAAACTAAAACTTCTGCTGTTCTTGTGTGATACTGTTGATTGCAGCATTAGACATTGTGGACCATGAAATCCTCCTGTGTCGCCTAGAAAAGGATGTAGGAATTTGAGGTTGTGAGCTGCAGTGTTTACGGTCTTATCTAACAGTTCCCTTGCAATGTGATGTTCCTCAAGGGTCCATCCTTGGGCCACTTCTGTTTTTGTTGTACCTGCTTCCGTTGGGTTCTGTTCTCATTTCATTTGTATGATGACAGTCAATTTGAGATCTCCCTCGAACGTCAAAATGAATTTTGTGCCATCCATATTTGTATTTATGAAATTAAATGTTGAATGTTTGCAAACGTTTTGCATTTTAATGACCTGAGCCCTGTATTACGAAGCTAGATTTGGGGTTTAGCGAGATAAGTTCGGGGTTAAACCTGGTCTGGCGGTCCTACGAAACTGGATCACTTCCTATCGGGGCAGATCTTTATGGCAACATGCGGCAAACTCATAACCTGCTCCGGACCAGGATAAGTTCCCGAATAAGTTAAAAAGGCAAGGCGCTGGCCAATCGGAGACAAGAATTTAGGCGTTTGTGACGAGAGAGAGAGAGAGAGAGAGAGGGGTAGAATAAGGAAATGTGAAAGTCACGGCGTTTTCTTTTATATCAATGCGATGCGCACGGCACGTAACCTATTTATTAAGAGGAGGATGAGATCTTATAGCTATAACAGTGACTGAAGAATCCTGTTTAATCTGTGTGATGATTAATAAACTCTTTCATTGTCAAGAAATAATGAATGACTGCACTTTGTGCACATTTGGCTGTGGATTTTTACTTATCATTTTGACTCAGAAAAAGGACACAGCTCATTCACTTGAGGTATGCAGAGACCTCTAATAGGGCTTTTCCATTAGTACCTGCTTGGCCCTACTCTACTCGACTCGACTCTACGCGCCTCTACCCTGCTTAGCCCCGCTCAGAGGGAGAGCATTTCCATTACAAGAGAGGCCGAGTGGGGCTGTTGTGAAGCTGGGCGGTACGGTTGCCAACACTGTCACTCCCCAAATGGGGACATGATGCAAGCTATAGAAAACAACGGAGCGTTTCAATGCGCATCGGCTTTAATTAAAGATAATCAGACCGTTCACTCTCCAGCGACTCATAAGCGTAATATAAAACAAATATCCACCGCCGCATTGGCCAGTAGAGTGAAGCTTTTCATGTCAACACGTTCACGGACTCACCTCTTCTTCACGTCCGCCCGACACGTCTGTCTAAAGTCCCGCTCTGGTCCCGATGTACAATCACAAGTCAGCTGTCCCATCTTCCTCCTCCGTCTCTTTGTCCTGACGAAGCTGAATTATAATCTCCTGCTTCAAAACGTGTGCATCGGATGTCCATCAGTGTTTACTGTGAGAAGCAGGACCCCGCAGCAGCACAGGTAACCTGCATGTGCCTACGTACAAGCCCGTGTGGTCTACGCACATACTCATAGAACTACTGTTTTGTGTATTTAGCGGATAGGGACAAGGGACTCGTTCTTTTATGTCAGTGTGCTGTTTTTTTGGTACGGTGAGTACGAAATGTAGAAGCATTTCGGTGCTATCGGCAGCTAGCTTAGCGGCGACTCACGTTAGCGTACAGTAACAACAACAAATCAGCGGCACTGTGTGTCTGACGCAACAGGCGACGTGCGTCTGACGTCAGGTTTAGTATCTGCTCGGCTCGACTTGGCCCTGGGGTAGAGCAGGTACTAAAAAAGTACCTGGTCGGAGGGATCAGCCCCAAATGGAAAAGCTCCGCACTGGGGCTAAGTCGCGCCGAGTAGAGTAGAGTAGGGCCAAGTAGGTACTAATGGAAAAGCCCTATAAAGGGGCAGGGCTCAAGCACTCTTTCATAAATGAGACCCCATGAGGTACAGAGTGAACTCTGTTGTAGCGTCTCTGCAGTTACAACATCACTGCCCCAGATTCAGAAATTACTCCAGGTGGTAGGAAATTACATCTATTTTTAGTCAAAATCTTCTTGGGGAGAACCCCAGACCCCCCACAGTATTTAACCCCCCTTTCAACACATTCTTTCTTGCTAAATGTTGCAGCAACAGTTTTTACTCCACACATAAAAAAATTATTGCTAACAAAAAATATAATACATTTGCTGGTTTTCAAATACATTGAGGAGGGGCTACACCCTAAAAGCCTGTTCCTAAAAGCCTGTTCCTAAAACCGGTTTGGCGGGACCAGTGTATAGTAACATTCTTACCCCCTGGTCTAAAGGGAAGGAAATCTAGATTATTAGCACAGTCTCAGTGACTTATTACTGGGACCAGGTCAGTTTTATACAACTCTAGCTTGTTCACAGGTAGCCAGGGCAATTAGCAAGTGAATAGTTAGAGGAGCTTGAAACAGTCTAGGCCCAGTCAGAACAAAGAGAGAGGAAGCAGAGAACGGTTTGAGGAACAGGTTTTAGGGTTTAGCCCCTCCTCAGGGGGAGGGCTTAACTCAGTATAAATACAGCCAGTCTCAGATCACTTCTATCAGATTGAAAATGACTTTCGAATAAGAGTCAAAATGTCTTGATCTTCGGAAACACTGTCCAGATGACTACTTTCAAGACTTTCTACTATGGATCACTCCTGGACGAATGAGGGATTACACCGTCTTGTAACCCAACAGAGAGTTCCTTCACCTCCCAAATTCCACTTTAAGCAGTGGATAGACCCTTTACTGGTTCTCCAAAATATGATCATGTTCCTCCAATCCTGGCAGCTGTTTGTTTTTTAAAAGCCTGTACAGTTTTGACCAATGTGACCTCTGACCTGTTGTGTCTTTCTCTCTCCTTGTCTTTTCCTCTCTCTTTAGATTTACGTTAATTTAACTTATTGTCCTTAAGACATTTCCCAGTGCAGTTTTGACTGAATAGTTTGAACAGCTCTGGGTTAAGCAGCAGAAGGAGGTTTACTCACAGGAGGTCCGATGAGTCCGATGGCTCCTCTGTCTCCCTGCAGTTTACAAACAAAACTGTTAACACATATATGATGATTACTTTAGTCTTTATCTGTTCCTCAGACCAACCTTCTGTCCGCTGAGTCCTTCCAGTCGCAGCAGGTTTCCGTCAGGTCCCACCACCAGCCCAGGCTCACCTTTCTCCCCCTGAACAAACACAAAGACCTTAGAACACCCACAAACTTTTAACTTTTAAGAAACTGGATCAAACTTCACCTTCAGACCGTATCCAGGAAGTCCAGGCTCTCCTCGCTCTCCTTTAGGTCCAACCGGGCCCTGTTACATTTAGTTTAGATGAGTGTGATACAGTCTGTTTATTAAATGAATAATAAATAAATGTAAATACTCACGGGGAATCCAGCCTGACCGGACAAACCAGCTCCTCCCTGTGAACCACATACACGTCTATAAACTGATGTGTTTGAAAATGTATTTAATCAGAAGAAACCTTGGACTCACCTGAGGCCCAACGCTGCCAATGACACGCTCAAACTGTGGAAAAAGCACAACACGAAAAGATTTGTGTAAGATTTCTGCTGATCCGGTTTAACTCTTAGTAATCAAGACCAAATTAATCGAGACCAAGACCTTTCTGAGATTAAGACAAGACCAAGACAAGACCAAGACCACCGCGGGCCGAGAGACCAAGACCTAGTTCTTCCAGACCAAATCAAGACCATCTTTTGTCATTTTCTACATTAGCCTTACTGTCACTGTGGCACATACTTTACGAAACAAGACCAAGACTTTTATAGGTCGAGACTGAGACAAGACCGAGATTGCTGTCCATCAAGACCAAATCAAGGTCACCTTTGTCATTTATCAGTGTCTACATTATCTTATTGTGCAGTGTTTATTGCAAACTGTGCCTGGAACAGGTCACTGCTCTGGGTTTAGCAGTAGGGCTGTTCACTTAATCAAATTTCAATTTCAATTATGCTTATTGCTGTAATTGTTTGCAAACATTGTGCAATTGAGTAGTCGTGATTATTGACCGTAACTTATAAGTCTGTTCATAACCGCTCTTTTGTTTCCTTGATTTGGAAAAATAGGTGGTTTCTTTACAAATGTAGTATACACTTATGCTGCGTTCAGACCGGACAGCGTCTTGGCGTATTTGCGTCCATTTTCAATGTTAAGTCAATGTAAACCCGCGTCTTGAGCGTCCAGCGAAATTTCGTCGCGTTGGGCGTTGAAATTCGCTTGTTCAGACGTCTGCTGCCGCCGCGTCTTGTGGAGAAGAAGTTCAAACCTGCGCCGGACGCTTTGGCTGCCCCATCAGGCGTCGACGCCCGAGTTGGGCTCTGCTGAACTTTCAGTGTCTAGACGCTCGCGTCCACCAATCAGAGACTACACCCCGTACACGTCACATGTTGTTTTCCTGTCACACCAAGAGGAAAGGACGACTGTTTACTGAAGTATTTTAGTAACTTTTTAACAAAAGGTGGCTTGTTTGGGGGCTTTTTTCAAAGACTTGGCCGTACGTTGCTTTGAAAATCTGGAGACATGGCAAACACGGGACATGATCTGGACTGACAACGCGCTCTCGTGGATGTATTAAAAATGCCCGGTGCCGTGTTTAAACCTGCTGTACAACGGGAGGAGCCGAGGACGGAGACAGCAAAAGGGACTGCCTGAAAGAGGAGAAAGTTGTGTGATCGGGTAAGCTCCGTTTTATAAATGCAACCCGGTAATGACGCCACCGCCTCTGGCGCGGCGCAAGGCAAAACATCTGGCCGCCGGAGAGCACTCGTCTAGCGGCTATAGCCAGCAGAGGCGCCCGGTGAAACCCTAGGGGTCCAGATCTTTAGCAAAGAAAAGGTAAAATGACAGTGGATTTGGTAATAATACCCACCATTTCTCGCCTCAAATGGTCTCAAAGTTAAGATTTGACTCTTATAAACGAAAATATGGCAACTTTTAACTTACGCCGTAATGGCGCCGCCGCCGGCGCAAGGCTAAACATCCAGCCGAGGGAGAGCACTCGTCTAGCGGCTACGGCCAGCGGAGGAACCCGGTGAAGACCGAGGGTCCAGAGATTTAGCAGAGAAAAGTTAAAATGACCGCGGATTTGGTAACAATACCCACCATTTCTCGCCTCAAATGGTCTCAAAGATTAGATTTGACTCTTATAAACCGTTTTATAAATTCAACAAGCCTCTCTCTCTCTCTCTCAACGTGATCTGTCTACGAGCAAAACAAAGCCTGTAAACAAGCGGGAGCTGGAAGCGCTTTTGGGCGTTAAAAGTGATCTTTTGTCCACCAAAGCCTTGACGCGCGTCAGAGCAGCTTAGAAGCTTATTGAGGCGTCAACAGCAGAAATAACCGGTGAAATTTAACGTGCGTTTAGGCTAATTTAGCTGTCCGGTGTGAACACAGCATTACAGTCTCACTTCCTGTGAGACCTTTCATTTTATCTTTTCACACCGTACA
>CM076396.1:27364721-27448353 GCA_038363315.1 Mugilogobius chulae
CTGACCATGTTGTGTTTGTGTAACTCTGTGGAACATTCGGTGAAACTTGAGTCTGATCTAAAGTCTGATTCACTCACAGGCTGACCGGGCGCTCCGTCTCTCCCCGGCGGTCCAAACGCTCCAGAGCTCAGAGCAGTGCCGGAGGAAGAGGAGGAGGCTCCGGGCGGACCAGGGGACCGGGGGGCCGGGCAGTCCTGGGGGCCCTGCACACAGAACACAAGATTAGATAAAAATGAATCAGAAGTGTTGGATAAGTGTTGTGGTTTAAGAGTTCTCACCCTGAGCGTCTCCAGATCAGAAAACCCAGAGCCCTCCATGTCCACGAACGTCTGAGAAATAAAGAACAATCTGTCTCTAACTTATTTATCACGAACACGGTCATGATATGATGTGATATAGAAGCTAGAAATAAAGAACAGTCTGCCTCT
This sequence comes from Mugilogobius chulae, assembly GCA_038363315.1. NCBI lineage: Eukaryota > Metazoa > Chordata > Actinopteri > Gobiiformes > Gobiidae > Mugilogobius > Mugilogobius chulae. The sequence continues at coordinate 27,365,150 of CM076396.1, forward strand.
AACTTATCTATCACAAACCATAAAACAGTGATGTGATATAGAGGCTATACTTTACATGTACATAGTGTATTACTGAGTCCAGGTGTGGTACTTACTCCTCTGTGGCCCGGGCCGGGGGGCCAGGGGGGCCGGGGGGCCTCTGGGACCAGGCTGACCCTCTCCACGGTCGCCCTGGAAACAAACATCACGTCAAGCACTCTTTAATGTCAACATCAAACACACAACAAACGTCTGTTCATCTGCTCAAAAGAGGAGCAAAACCCTGACACAGTTATGACAAACACTGACGTAAATTAATTAATTAATTGACCTTTATTTAACCAGGGAAGTCCCACTGAGATTCAGAATCTCTTTTGCAGGGAGCCCTGGGGGAAGGGTCAGGGGAGGCATTAATGGACATGTTTTTAGTTGTAGGAGGAAACCGGAGTACCCGGAGGAAACCTACGCAGGAGAACATGCAAACTCCGCAAGGCCCCGGGCGGCCCGGGAGTCGAACCCAGGACCTTCTTGCTATGAGGCAGAGCGCTAACCGCTGCACCACCGTGTAAAATCTGAAAAAAGAACTGAAGACTGACTGCATTTTTTTCTCTCAGTCTGTTGATCACTTACCCAGCTCTATGTAAATGTAAATATAATATAAATGTAAAGCCTCTTAAGCCTCATGACCTGAAGTAGACTGCTGCAGACTGAAGCAGACTGACCTTCTCTCCTTTGGGCCGGAGTCTCCAGGCGTCCCTGGGAATCCTGGAGGTCCTTCAGGGCCCTGAGGACAAACATGATCAGTTTATATACTTGTCTCTTATTACATCATAAATAAACATTTGACAATGAGACTTACAGTTTTTCCATCTTCACCAGGATCTCCCTGAAACACAAACATTTAAAACAGAGTTTTATGCATACATTCTTCTGCAACAAGTTTGTATTTAAAAATGTTCTAAGATTCTGTTTCTATTAAAATACAGAGGTTGTGAGCCTAGATAGATTTTATTTAGGGCTGGGAAAATTAATGTGTTAGCGCAGTGTGAAAGGTTTTTGTTTTAATTGCGTCAAAATAAATTGACACATCGATTAACCTTACTTGCTCCTCCGGCACAGCTGCACACAACTCAAACCAGAGACCCTCTAACTGTGAGGTCAGAGCCTTAACCACTGAACCACTGTGTTGTTTTAAGGGTCTTTCACACTAACACAAACTACAGTCGATGTCGGTAGGATGGAGCGACGCAGGGTCTGTTCACGTCTCTATGGCGCACCGATGTGAAAGAACATTCAGACAAACACGATCCAAACAGCCAACAGTCGCCGAACTAATGCAGAGTGAGCATGTGTGTGATGTAATGCTTGACGAAAATGACGAAACATAAGTTGCACGCGAGTAGTAGTTGTCAAACTTTACCGGAGAACAAATGTTTCTATTCTAACCTCACAGGCTGAGCTCAACTTCTATTTCCCTCCACAGTCCAGACTTCACTGCAGCTGTAACTCTTCAGTCTTTGTTTTCCTCTGACCAAATAGAACCATTCTCCTTCGTAGTTACGTCCCGTTTGACCCCAGGTACATAACAACAATCCATGCTCGGCTAAATACTGTTTTTCAGTAAGCGTCATTTTCTTTTTTCCTCACTATATTTCTGTGCTCTGATTCGCTGGTTCTCCTGTGGCCACGGGCCAATCAAACAGCTGCATCTGCGGCAACTGGCGACACCAACTACCTGCAAGTCTTCAAACCCGCCTCCACGACCTGCTCCGCTCCTCTGACCCCGACAAACCCATTCACACCAAACACACGAGAGTCGCCTGTCCCGGTTCAGACGGGCAACCCTCAGCTTGGTGTGAAAGACCCTTTAGCTTAGTTGTTTGCTCATATTTATTTTTTTCCTTAGTTTTTTTCCAAAATAACAAATTTTTTATATGTGCCCATTCATTTAACCTTTAACCATTCATTTAACTATGTCTGTTCAATAATATCTGTGCAGGTCTGACTGTTTGTTTAACTCGGTGGTGTAAGTGTGACTGACCGGCTCTCCGTCCTCTCCAGCCTCTCCCTGAGGTCCTGGAGCTCCTGGAGGTCCTCGAGGTCCCGGCACCGTCGACACCACCGTCCCATCACTGTTCACGGACACCTCAGCCGCAGGTCCAGGAGGTCCAGGAGGCCCAGCCGGACCCGCAGGCCCGGGCTCGCCTTTAGAGCCCTGGTACCCGAACCCGGCACTGCCCTGAGGAGACACAAGTACAGTTTATATATTATTATATTTATACAAACCCGGCACTGCCCTGAAGAGACACAAGTACAGTTTATATGTTTATTTATACAAACGCAGCACTGCCCTGAAGAGACACAAGTACAGTTTATACGTATATTTATACAAACGCAGCACTGCCCTGAAGAGACACAAGTACAGTTTATATATTATTATATTTATACAAACCCGGCACTGCCCTGGGGAAACACAAGTATAAAAAGCTTTAAATATCAGAGGCAACAACAGTGCCTCTGATATTTTATTATTTCTGTTATGATGAACTTGTGAAATGAAAATGTGTTTTAGAGCAGAACAGCATCAATCTAAACTTCACACTTTCTTACTGATGCTTGTATTGTTTTATTTGTCAGATCAGACTCACCTTTGATCCCTTTTCTCCAGGCTCGCCCTGAAACACAAAAGAATCACAGATTTACTCACTTTCACATCACAAGTGTTTTCTGACTGCTTGTACTGCTGCTTAAAGCTGTCTCCAGTGACCTCTGGTGTCAGTGCTTTGACACTGCAGCAGAACAGAAAGCACAATGTCAAAACGCTCTTGAGTTTTGTGCTTGGCTCACAGACCAACAGTTTTCACATGGTCAGTGGTCGGAAAGCAGCTCAACAACCCCAGGGATATATTTGAATCCAGAAAAGTGGCCAAGATCAACAAATTCTTATGAATATGACGCTATTTCCTTAACCATTTATTGTGACACATGAGAACACTTGCCTGACCAGTCTTTCCATCCTACATTCTGTTACATTCTGTTTGATGCAGAAGGGTCTGAAACCGGAGCCTCGGCAATTATTTCTCCATCCAATGTCAGGATGATCCAATCAAGCGCCGCGATTCTGACAGATGACACTAAATCGTCGGGAAGTTGCTTTCAAGCCCCATTTCAAAACATTCAAGAAGGTGAATGTAGCTTAGGGATGCACGTTTTCACTTTTTTCTTTAACCTTTAGTTGGAGCTCTTCACGGTCAATAATCAGTTAACCGGTTTGGTAAATGCAGTACTTTTTATTGTTGTTATTTTCACTGGAAGTGTTATAATTGAGCACAGCAGCGCTACGAGAGTGAACGCAGAGCAGAGGCAGCGATAGGCTTTGAATTTGGCACAACACGACTGAATAAAAACCTCTATAAACACTGTTTTAATGCACTGTTGCACTATGTATTTAATAAAACTACTCTCCAATAAGGAGTCATGTTTTAAAGTTGCTGGCTGCTAATGTTAGTTGCTTACCTTCGATAGTGGCCCTGACCAAATCTGAGTAATCCAGCTGTTCTCTTCACCAACATAAAATCTGAGTGAATAAATCCTGCATGGTTGATATTTGTCCATAATCACTGCAGTGTCACAGGTTTGCTCAGTTCTTATGAGATAAACAGTGTTTTTGTAGTTTTAGCGATCTTTTTTTTTCCTTCTCTGACAAACGCCAGCTGTTCAGGGGCAGTTAGCGCCATCTGCTGGAGCAACTGTGTCAGTTACACCGGGCTCACACTGCCTCCAGTCCAGATCCAGATCCGGATCCGTCTGGGTCCGGTTGTCACTCACACTGCCTCCAGAATACACATGTGTATGTACAGACTCTGCTGGCCTCTGAAACCACGAGTTCACGGGGATTCACGCTCAACTTGGGAGTTTCAGGGAGTTTACGTGATCTCTGGCACATGGATATGTAAACAAGGAACACTTGTTTACAAATTTTGGGCTTATTTCACGTCACGTCATTTTCTGTTGGATTTTTCGACGCATAATGGGTAAGTACGGGACGTTTATTTGCCTCCTGTGTGTTCAATAGTCGTGTATATGTCCAGCATTTTGCCGTATTTGTTGTAGAAGTAGAAACGTAATGTTTTTACTTTGAAAACCACCGGATTCTCTTCACCCGCGAGCGCTTGGTTTCCTGTTTGTCGTGTCTTGTTTTCACAACTTCACCAAAAAGGGCTCCGGAGCGCTCCGGCAGTCCGGAAAAATTTCATTGAAACGGAAACGATCCGGACGTACGGAGCAGGCTCACCGGACCGGACGGATCGCGGTGTGAGAGCCTCTCATTACTTTTCAAGAAACAGAAGGCCTCCGTACGCCGGACCGGAGTACGGACTAGATCCAGTGTGAGACCGGGGTTAACCGGTGAAAGACGTCTCACTCGGTTACGCCATTAGTCACGGTTAACCGGTTAATCGATCAACCATGAACATCCCTAATGTAGCTGATTCGGCTCTTGCTTCGGTTTTGAATATTTCTTGGCCCAAAAAAGCGGACAAAACAATTAAAACGCAGGATTATGTAGAGTATCAGGAGCTCATCGACAAAGTTTATACCTGGGGCCCAGAATGTGGTGCTACGGCCCTGGAGCTCAGCCTAAGTTCATAAGAGTCTTGCCGCTGACCTCATCACGTGACATCCATCCACAAGCCCATCTCTATTTTTCACTTTTACTCTTACAAACTACAACTGTACTTAGTTATTATACAGTAAACAATATTACATTTCTGTATTTCTTGAAAACAACATTCACAAAATGATTTAAAGTTTGATATGGATATGTTGATGTTACCTTCTCTCCTCGTGGCCCTCCTCGGCTGCTGCTGCTTCCTCCTGAACCCGAGTCTCCTTTGGGTCCCTGAGGTCCTCGATCGCCCTTCTGCCCTCGCTCTCCTCGATCTCCTTTCTCTCCTCTGGGTCCCGCCGGTCCTGGAACAATGGCCGTCATTAGAGTGAGCGTGAAAAACAAACGAAGCGTGATTAAAGGAGAAGAGACAGAGCCAGAGACGAAGCCCCAGAAGAGCAGCTTACAGTCCTGCAGAGGTCACACTTCCACCAAACACAAACACGCTAAAACTAAACAGTGTGACTTTGGACTCGTAGAAGTTTGTCATTTTGATGAAATGGTCACTTATGCCTCGTTTCCTCTGGTCTCTACTGTAAACTTAGGATCTATGTGTGTGCAAAAAAGCATGAGACACAACTAAACCAAGAGTTACGCTGCGTTCAGACTGGACAGAGTCAGGAGTTGGGAAAATCCATCTTCAGACGCTTCAGCCAATCAGAGACTCCACTCCTGTGACATGTGACTGCTGCTGTTCTCCTCTCACATCAAGAGGAAAGGACCACTGTTTACTCAAGTCTTTTATCAACTTTTTTAACTAAAGGTCGCTTGTTTGTTTGTTTTTTTTCAAAGACTTGGTCGTTCGTTGCTTTGAAAATCTGTCGACACAAAACAAACAACATGGACCTGATCTGGACTGACAAAGCCTCACATGGATCTATTCAAATGTTTAAACCTGCTGTAGGACGTGACACTGGAGGAGGACAGAGACAGCAAAACAACTGGAGGAGAAAGTTACGTTTTATAAATGCAGCAGCCTCTCTCTGTGATCTGTCTATGTATAAAAGAAAGCCTTTTGGGGCTGGGAACTCGAAGAAGCGCGTCAGGGCGTAAAGACTGTTCTTGTCCCCAGACGCCTCGACGAGCGTTTTGGGTGCCCGTTGGGGCGTCAGCTCCGAAAATATTTGCTTCAACACTGACGGACCATTTTCAAAGCTGATGCCCAAGTGCGCGTCAGGCGTCGGGAGACAAAAAGACACTTTTAACTCCCAACGTGCTTCTTTGCATTCCCGCTTGTTTGCAAAAGGTTTTCTTTTGTACATAGACAGATCACTGAGAGAAGGAGAGATAGAGGTTTGTTGCATTTATAAAACGTAACTTTCTCCTCCTCCAGACAGTTGTTTTGCTGTCTCTGTCCTCCTCCAGTGTCCGTCCTACAGCAGGTTTAAACATTTTGAATAGATCCATGTGAGGCTTTGTCAGTCCAGATCAGGTCCATGTTGTTTGTTTTGTGTCGACAGATTTTCAGAACAATAAACGACCACGTCTGTAAAAAAGCCCCAAAACAGGCGACCTTTAGTTAAAAAAGTTGATAAAAGTCTTGAGTAAACAGTGGTCCTTTCCTCTTGGTGTAAGAGGAGAACAGCAGCAGGTCACATGTCACAGGAGTGGAGTCTCTGATTGGCTGACGCAGACTTCCAACGTCTGAAGATGGATTTTCAGCGGCAGAAACACGCGTCAATACGCACCGCAAATACACTTGATATATATTGACTTAACATTGAAAATGGATGCAAAAACACAAGACGCTGTCCGGCCTGAACGCACCATAAGGCTCCTTTACGCACACTTGCACTCGCACTGGTCCGACATCTGTGTACGAGGGCAGTGGTTCCCAAAATAAACACAATAAAACCTAATTTAAATGGTTTTGTAATTTGAAATTATTTTTTGCTGTGAGAGTCCCAGGCTGAAAAGTAAAGGAACTGTACAACAACACATTTGTTTTAAGCACTTTCTAAGTCTTGCAGGATTTGCACGTGTCCCGACTCGCACTCCGGGTCCGGCAGTACACGAGCTGCTACGCGTGGGGAAAAGATCAGCACATGTTTAATATATATATATATTTTTTTTAACAATGAAGTAGCCAAGAATAATAAAGGCTTTTGAAGAGTGCCTTGTGTTTGTTCAGCTTTCTAAGGCAAAATGTTTGTGAAACGACTGCACAAGCTGAGTTGTTCAAGATTGTTCAAGATGGCTGCTGAGGACAGGAGTGGTTTGTTGGGCTCCACTCTTGCCCTCTGTCTTTTAAACTTTTTCTTATTTTTGTCGTATGCTTGGATTTGTAATTTCTCACTGCATAAAGATACAGGGGCCCACTCAGCATCTGGTGAACAAAATATGCTCTTTATGTTTGGGCATGGACACAGTCTTATGTACTCTGTTTGGTCTTCACGTCTCTGGAGTAAGGGCAATGGGAATAAAGCCCACAGAACATCAAAGCACGGTCGCGCACATGCGGCCAAAGTTTTGCTTGTGCTCATACTTATGGCCGGGGATGTTCATCTTAACCCTGGCCCATCCTCGTTTGAGCATCAGGCTAGCTCCACAGCGAGGCCTGTCACCAACAGAGCGGTGTCTCCGCCTCTGCTCACTCCGGAGCACCGGAGCAGAGCAGCGCACCTACCGGCTCAGCTGTTGGCACACAGCCAGCTACCGGAGCATCAGGAGCAGCGTCACTTCGAGGAGCGCACCACACCAACTGAGCTCAACTACCTCTGCACACACGACCACAGCCTGACCGGTGAGTCACCCTACCCGCTGCGGGCGTTTGCGGGCGCACCGATCTCTCCATTAACACCCGCGGGGATTAACCAAAGAGCCGCGGCGGTGACACGGGATAACTTTCGGTCGGCTAACAGAGTAGCGGCGCGGCGTGCTAACAACAATGGGCGAAGAGGCAAAAGGCGCTTAGTACACACGGGCAGTTGTGCTGAACAAAAACAAAAGCAACATCTCCTTTTTCAAACTGTCAATCATGCCCGAGTGCTCTGGGAACCTGCCTGCAAACCAAAAGGAATACTGGGAGGACAATTAAACATCCGCAGTATAATCTCTAAAAGAGATCAGATCACTGCTCTTCTCCTGGATTCCAATCTGGACTACCTCTGCCTAACAGAATCATGGCTCCACAAAAATATTCCAACAAACATGATTGACATCTCTGGTTACCAGTGCTTTAGAAAAGATAGAAACTCTGGGAAGGGAGGTGGGGTGTTAATCTACATAAAAGACACATTTAAATGTAATATAATAGAATTGAAAACTACTCTTGAATGTCTAGCGTTGAATATAATTCTGTCTCCGACCATGAATTTTAATATTGCTGTGGTTTATAATCCGCCTTCACATACGATTTCTTTTTATGATGAACTGGGCTCGGTAATTAAAGAACTTGAAAATTGTAGAGAAACTTTATGGTATGGGGACTATAATATTAATTGGCTTGACAAAAGTTCAAAACAAAAACTGAAAATACTAATGACAAAGTTTAATTACCATCAAATGATCAAGGAGCCCACCAGGATTACAAGGCAGACCAAGACTTTAATAGACATGGTGTTTACTAATAAACCTGAGCGCATCACTAGGACTTACAACTTGATAACTGGACTTTCTGACCATAACATGACCCTGACTGTGAGAAAACTGACAAAGAAAAGGCTTCAGTATTTTGGTAAACCTAACAGCAGTATTAATACAAAATTGATTATTCCTAAGGTAAAACTGCAGGAATTTGAACAAGATTTGCATACTTTGAGTTGGGATAAGATAGTGGCCACCAAGGATGTGAATGAATGCTGTAATTCAATGACTGAATCTATTACATGCTTAATGGGAAAATATATGCAGCAAAAAAAGTGTAAGCCTAAGGAAAATACAATACCATGGCTGAATAGTGATTTAAAAAAACTGATGAAATTGCGAGATCTGGCCCTAAAGAAATCTCTTTATACAAAGCTGAACACCGATCTCTTAATGTATAAAAGTTTAAGGAATAAAGTAGTCAAAGAACTGCGTAAAGCACAAGCCTTGTATTACACTAAACTCATAGAAAATGTAAGAGGAAATAACAACTCCCTCTGGAAACATTTAGACAATTTGACCAATAAAACCCTAAAAAACAAGGGAATCAGGGAACTTGTCATAAACAACAAAATTATTAATAACAATGTGCACATGGCTAAGGAATTTAATAGTCACTTTGTGCAGTCAGTGGAAGAAATAACAAAACATTTTGAGGTTGTTGAAGATTTTAGTGTAACCCAAATGATAACGAATGACTCTTTCCAAATTTTAGACATTGATGAAACACAAGTTGAAAAAATAATTACCAAATTATCAAACTCCAAATCAAATGATGTGTATAACATAAACAGTAATTTTTTGAAAAATTATAAAAATGTGTTAGTCAAACCCTTAACATACCTGATCAATCTTTCTTTTAGAACTTGTACATTTCCAACAGCATGGAAAAAAGCAGTTGTTGTCCCAATATTTAAATCTGGAGCCAAAGATTGCATGTCTAATTATAGACCCATTGCTATTTTACCAATTTTTTCTAAAGTAATTGAAAAGGCTGTATCGTCACAATTAATTGATCACCTTGAGGCCCACCAGCTCCTACACCCACAACAGTTTGGTTTCAGAGCGGGTTACTCCACTGAAATCGCAAACTGTTGTTTTGTTGAAAGTCTAAAAGAGTCTCTGGACAAGGGGCAGGTGGTGGGGGCCATATTCCTAGATCTAAAGAAGGCGTTTGAAACTATTAATCATAATCTACTTTTAACTAAAATGTCATCTTTCAATATCTCTCCAGAGGCAGTCCAGTGGTTTGCATCTTATCTCCAATCTAGATCACAGTGTGTTAAAGTGGCGCAAGATAAATCCTCATTCTTAAACACACACATGGGCATTCCACAGGGCTCCATAATCGGTCCGCTGCTGTTCAGTCTTTTTATAAATGACTTACCTCAGTCCTGCCCAGGTGTCAAATGCCAGCTTTACGCGGATGATGCTGTTTTTTATGCTCCCGCTAAGACACCGGAGCAGGCTGCAGCAGTCCTGTCTGCATGTATGACAGAGGTAAGTAAGTGGCTAAATCAAAATCAGTTAGTGCTAAATTTGACCAAGACCTTATCTATGTGCTTTTCTATTAGAAAAGTAGACCTCATAAAATTTCAAATCAAGCTGCAAAATAAAAATGTTAATCATGTAACAGAATTTAAATATTTAGGGTTGGTGCTAGACCCTCAATTAAAATTTGACAGACACATCAAACACATTTCCAAAACTATTCAAAGTAATCTGAATTGTTTCAAATTAATTCGGCATTACATACCAAACCAGGCGGCCATGCTGTACATGCACGGGATGATTTTCTCCCATATATCATACTGCATGACAGCATGGTCCCAGGCTGCTCCCTCTGTCATCAGGAGCATTGGTTCATTTTACAATCAAGCAATTAAAATTATGGATAAAAAACCAATTCGGTATCATCACTGCAATATACTTAAGAAGTATAATTTGCTAAGCTTTGAGAGCTTTACCAAATTATACTCTCTTAAACTTCTTTTCAAATGTATGAACAATCTAGCACCAGAGCCACTACGTACATTTGTTCAAAGACAAACCAGCAGCAGAGTCACTAGAAGCACAGCAAGTAACAACTGTGCAATCCCACACCGCAGAACCACATTCGGACAGTCTGCTTTTTCTTGTAAATATGGTAATCTATGGAACTCACTTCCCACTGAACTCAAGTGCATATCAGAGCTAAAGTTGTTCACCACAAAGCTCAAGGCTTGGCTAAAAATGAATCAAAGCTGTGCCCATTTGTAAATATTGTAGCGTGTTTATGTGAGAGTGTTGAGTGTGCACATGTAAAATATGAAACTGCACTGTTGTAAATATTAACATTTTATTGTTATATTTTATCTGTAGGGAAAAGCCCAACCAGGGACAGGAGTTGAAAATTAGCAGTAGCTATACACTCTATATGCGTCGCATCAGCTGCATGCTTTGCTTGTAACTATGTCTGATTGCATTGTCCCTGTCAAATAAATAAATAAATAAAATAAAATAAAACTAGGTAGTTTACTACTGGAGAAGAGAATGTATGAGAGGTAGAGTAGATAAGAGAGAAAAAAAAAAAAATCAGAAGAGAGGTTTTCTGAGCGGGACTTGAACGTGGGTGCTGAAAAGGCAAAAGCTTAAATGTGCAGTTCTTAACCACTCAACTAACAGCTAAGTCACGTGACTTAATGAACAAATGGACCAATCTAACGTCTGATTTTCCCGGGCTGAAAAATGATCCCAGCACGCCACTGGTTTCAACAGTGGATTAAATACAGATTTGATCGACAACAATGGGCCGTTACATCCCAAATTCAAATATCCCTCACTTTGGAAATTACTGCCAAAGGTCTTATGTTGTGCTAAAGACACTATTTTGGGTGTGTGCATGCTTTTTTGACAAAGTTTAACATCTTTTGACATCAAACATATCTGTAATAAGTTATCTTTCTTGCATTATAATGATATGGTTTATTTATATAGCAAATGCCTTCCTAAGTCCTTCAGTAACCCCTACTCACTCACTGATAGCAGCAGCCCTGGGGCAGCTCAGCAGAAGAAATTCACCTAAACACCTGGTGCCTCAACCTCCGACAACACCAAGTGTTCCTTAACCTGCATGTTACTGGTTTGTGGACAAACTGGAGGAAACCACTCAGACACGGGGAAGAACATGCAAACTCCACTCAGGAAGGCCCGGGCCCATCGGTAGTCGAACTTGCTTATATGATTATTTAAAAACAAATACATATAGCATTGAATCTTAAGATTATTGAACATTTATACATTTAAGTGAGAATAATCCCCTGTATTTTCTCAAACTCACTAAGCTCTATCAGCCATTAGTTTATCTTAGCCCCAAATGCTTATCTACCAACAGAATGAACTTTAAATACTCTATACTGTTTTTTTATATTTCAGATTTTATTTTGAACCGCCCTGAACGCCCTTTTAATCTGGTCCTTTTATCCAAATGTTTGAATCAATCTCATGACTCATTCTCATCTGATTCAAAGCTTAATGCCATCTTTTCTGTTTGTGTTTTAGCTCATAAATAAAGATCAGAGGACGCACAGATAAGAACTAATGACCAACACAAGATTAAAAAACCTCAAAGTGAAACCCAAAATCTCATCTTTGAAAGCACGTCTAGTTATTTTTCACTTATTTTTATGTTTTTCTTCACTAATTATTGTCTGTGTGGTCTTGAGATGATATTAGACCATCTATTACCACTCACCATGCCAGTCTCTGAAAGCAGAATGATGTTGTTTTTTGGTTCAATTCAACAGCAAAAGTAGATATTTTTTTTGCCTGTCAACTCTTAAAATTGAAGATGGATTCATTGGTGTGCTTTGAACATATTTTTAGTTTATTTATTTTTTATTTTTTTCACAATAGAAAAGGCAAAACATAAATCCAATAACTGCTTAATTCGGAAAGACAAAAGTGAGTGAAAAGAAAATAACAAAAATATATATACATATTTGTTTTATTTCTCCACAAAGCAAATTAATATCTAACCTTCTTAAAAGTATATAATAATTGTAAGTAGTTTAGACTAGATATAACTGCCTGTATAGTCAATGATTTAAAGACATGACTGACTAGTTACAAGATGATTAAACCTGTAATAAAAAATGTATACATTTTTTATTTCAGCTTATTTACCAGTGGGACAACAGAATTTTTTTTTTTTTTTAGATAACAAGTTAAGTGGTAAGATGATTACCCTGCAAATTTAAATAAAATAATCTTGAATTTTGTCGGTTTAATTCACCTGCTATACATTTTAATCAAATCAGCCTCAGAAATGTTCTCTTTTTCTCATAACTTTTTATTAATATTTTAGTCATAAAAATTCTAAATATTCAGTTTTACGCCCATTTTTATATGCAGAAAATACCACTTCAAAACATCCATTTCATCTGGTGCATTTTTTTGTGTTGTAGCTCCAGTGACTAAGTTTGGACCCTAATATTAAGGAACTGGACCCTTCCCACAGTCTGGACACCCACCCCTCCTCCCTCTCTGGATTAGCCTGTCCTCGTCCTGCTAGATGAGTTGTTTCCCTCTGTCAGTGAACATGGGAGTTGAATTCTCCTTCACTTGAAGTTTCTCTTTTTTAGACCTGGTCTCTATTCTGAAAAAGAGGGTCTAAGAACAGGGTTGCTCTGGGACAATTATCCATTTGCCTGTTTGCTGTTGAACAATCTGCTTCGACAATGACTGACTTAATGCTTCTGTTAATTATGACCAGTGAATGTTTCATTGTTTGATTTTCTAGCCATTCTGTTTGCTAAATCAACAATCTTGTGAAGTCCTCAGAGGCGACTGTTGTACTATATAGATTGATATATATGTATATACAGAATACTATTAGCATACAACTTTTCAGACTTTAATGAAAGTATGTGAATTAGAATGCTTAATTTCTAACCAATAAAACTTGTAAATTTGTAGTACACTGGCACTTCCTTCCACAGTCTCATCCCCAACACTCCATCCTCTGGTGACAAGCCTTGCAAATTGGAAAAAGTTGCGCGTTGTTTGGACTCATTTGAAAGCGCTCCCCTTTGGGCCGTGCAGGAGACAATAGTGAGACAAACAAATGTGCTTCTGCGCGGGACGCCACTCTGCCACAATCAGGCACAACAAAAGCACTGGAAGCCCCTCTCCACTGCTAATTCTTAATAAGGGCTTTGGGCATAATTGATTTTTCTTTCATTCACTTCCCAATTTGCTCCTGTTGCGACAGTGTGCGCCTCTCGGGCCTAATCTGCTGTTTGTTTTGAACCCGCAGCAACCGAGCCCGAGGAGGAAGAGGAGGATGAAGATGTTGGACGTTGCCGTGGTGATGGCGGTATCAGACGGAGCAGACGGAGGCATGAGAGAGAGAGATGGCTTCCTCAGGTGGTGCCAGGTGGGTGCACAATCTGCTCTGGCTGCTGCACACAGGTGGGGGTTCGATTTGCTTGGACAGACTTAGAGCAATTACAAAGATGTTTGATGTTGAGTTTTGATGGCATTTCTAGACTTTGATGTCCTAATTTCAGAGAAGAGGCTCATAAAACTGGAAATTTCAGGTTTAAAAGACTCAAATTACTCAACAAAAATGTTATTGGTCCCACTACAAAACTTACGTTGAGTTTAATGCTTTTCTCATTTACTGTGACTAATTTGCAGCACTTTTTTTTTTCTTCCAATCCCATGTGATATACAAAGAACATAAGTATATACACAAATATAAACACACATGCATTAATCCTGTTTACGAGTTCTTCCCTGCTCCTTTTCTGAGCCTCACTAAAATACTCTGTCTCAATGGTTTGCCACATTTGGAACATTATAGGTTCATTCACTTTTTTGCTCTTGTTTTTAAGTAAATAAATCATCGTCAGGCTTACTTTTGCTGAAATTTCTGTTGTTAAAAATCACATTCATTTCAATTGTGTGCCTTTATTAGCATGTCAGACCCAGGGGGTAACCTAGCTTTTGTTTAATTCTCCATGGGAATTCCTTTGATTTCTTTCAAATTTCTTTTCTTTGCATAAATTAATAAAACTAAATAGCTTTCTACTTATAAAAAACAAGTATTTGATGTTTAGACATGAATAATCTCGATTGGAAGCAATGCCCAGTGTCTAATCAATAATTATGTATTCTAGACTAGACGTTTGTTGCTTGTTTTCTAGAGACTTTGACCAACTCTGCGTGTACTGTATGTTGATTTTATATGTAGAATCTTTACAAATGTAGTGTTCTTGTGTGGACTCTATAAATCAGAGTTCCCGGTCTAGCTCAGGACAAAGGCCTGATCAGCAGCAGTAATCATCCCAGGTACAGTGAGCCTGATTGGGGCAGGCTGAGGCAGGTGAGAGGCTCCTAAAGCCGGACCCCGCAGAGTGCCTGCAATAAAGACACACACAGGGATTTTGTCTGCAACACTGACCAAAATGATTTTTTGATCTTTCACTTTTTATTAGCAGTTAAGACAGCAAGTTAGGGATGTTATAATATAATATTTTTAGTGTTTGTATTGCAAGAAGAAATGGAAAAAGACTGTGATCATTTCTGATAATCTCAAACTTTAGATCTAATCTTGTTATAAACTTATTGAAAAAACAAACAGACTTGGTTATAAAGATGATAATTTGTTAATTGTAATTTTATGGACGTTTCAGAATTCCCAAACAATTTAACCTCAACTAATGTTTTAACATTTTGTTGCAAATTTATTTTTGAATTGACTTATTATCTCCTGAACATCTTTATCAGGATGCACCCAAAAAATATTGAGAAAATTATTTTGTCAGTTCACCATGACCAAAACCTAAAATTCATTATTTTCTTGCATTCAATTTGTTCTTGGCCTTCAATTGTTCTAGTATTGAGTCAGATTTAAAACTGCCCATTTTCCAGAGAAAACGTAGATATTCAACAAAATATCAAAAATGTAAGATAAGTACATTTTCACATCTCCTCCATTTTGCTCAAGCTTGTGCCATGCTCATACATAACATCATATCTTAAGTGCTTTGTATAAATTGAAACAAAGAACATAGTGGTCAAAATGATTAGCTTCGACGTTAATATATTGTTCCAGCATTCCATTTCTTTCTCGTTAAAACTTACCTCTCTTTCCCTTTTGTTCTCCCCGCTTTCATTTTAACCACTCCACCAGAAGTCATGAATTTGTCACCGTGGGGAGTCGAGATCAATTTATCGCCGCAAAATTGTCTCAACTTCTGCCGCATTTTCAGTTCACAAGCTAACACAACTCGAATCATGTACCACTCGTTGCTTGTTCAGTGGAAATCGAACATACTCTAATAAGACAAGATACTTTTGCCCGCGCTGGACTTTGCACATCTCTCCTGCTCCACATGAAAGACCGCTTTGACATTAATTTATGTGAAATTTCTGCCTCAGTAAGATATAGCTCCTCCTGTGACTCGCTGCCTCGGACACCGGCTTGCATGAGTGAACAGATGTCTTCCAGTTAGCACCGAAATGTTTTTTTTTCCTCTTTAAAAATGGAATTGGGCTAGAATCTTGGATAACGCAAAAGCACAGATAAAAAGGTGTGACTTATCTGGAGCTGCCACCAGTAAACAAGCCCAGGCGTACGTACATAGCCGTATCAGAGCTAGCCTTCAGCGCTATCGGCCGCGCTAAGCTTTATCTCACCCGCGCATGAGTGGCTTCCTGTAAAATATTGCTCGCATGAGGTTTATTCTTTAAAGTCTGTTTTTCCAGCCATAATTGATCTGCTGCTTGTGCCGTGGTATCGCCGAGGCTGGTCGCAACTACAAGTGGTCGGTGGGGTTTTTTAATGATGTCAGGGGGGAAAAAAATGGGTCATGAATGGAGTTTGTGATTTGATTTTAGGGATGATATAAGCTACTGGTTTTTGTTAGTGAGCTGTAATGGTGTGGTGTTGGTTTAAGATGAACCAGCCAGGATATTTCATGGAAATAGTGTGTATACTGTAAATCTGTGCTTCTCAAGAACTAACTACTTTTTTAGTTTTGATAGGTTTTTGGTTATAGTTTTACTAGCAAAGGTTGTGCCATATCTAATGCGGTTTAGAACTTGTGGTTCCATGGAGAGGCAGTTTCTTCTGATGTTAATCCTTTTACACAACAGAAACTTACTAGAGTTTTAGATTTAGCCCAATGTGCCCCTTAAAGATTTCGGAAAGCTGTGGCCCGAGTGACGATTCTCATAAAAGATTATTCGTCACTCGACACATCTGTGGATCACTTGGTTCTGTTACAAACAAACAGTGCCTGCCTTGTGACAGCAGCTCTTAAAATATAGAAAATAGCCAAAGAGACTTTGTACAAACATTTTGATTTCATCACGTTCACATAAAGTCAGTGTAACCAGCTCCTTGTCTCTATTGTTTCTCCACTGATGTGTACTGTGGATTGATCCTGTGCACTTCCTGTTGTTGTGACCTTCGTGAAATTGGCCCCCATCAAACGCATTTACACAAAAACTATGTCAGTTGTTTGTCCTGAGATATAAATGATTCTTTTTCTCAGGAAGCTTAAAAAAGCTGCAAAACAGCTCAAAATGGCATCAATCTTTGTGCTTTGTTTGTGCTGTTTTATGTTTTATTTTTATTAGCATATTTAAAAACACAAATATATTTTTTTGTTTGCAGCAATAGTATGATATCCTGTCCGGCCAGCTGTTAACAGTGGCATGAGAAAATCGGATTAAAATTATTAGTATTTATAAAAAACTAAAGCAGCACAAATTTTATGTAGCTGTATGTTTGATGGGGGACCAACTTCACGAAGGTGTTGTTGTGCCACTTTCAAGTAGCGAAGCATGTGAAGGCAGCTGGTCTTGTGTAGTCCTATGTTTTCATTCTGACACTGAGACCCTGAATCTGTTGCACTGGCCTTGATCATGTGAAAACTCTGTAGAAAATCAGCACTAAGCTCACGTCTGTTCTGTTGTGTCTCTCCTGCAACATGATGCAACTGTGAGACAAATAAGAGTTGCAAAATGTCTTTATGTCTGTGGCCTGTGCTTCTTTTGAGTAAAAATTGCAAAAGATTTTAAACTCCAGTGGGCAGCTGACTTTTGTTCGCTTTTTCCTCTTCACATCGTCAGGGAGGCGTGGTCATTGTGGCGTGTTTGTGGTTAAGTTTGACTCTGTTAGACCTTTATCATCAGTCTGTAAGGTTCCACCATGTTATGAGGTACTTTAACACAGCCAATTAAATCAAATACATTTTTGTATAGCCCAAAATCACAACCATGGCTAATTTATGTTTATTTAGCAAATGTCAATGTTAGAAACTAAGACAATGAACATTCATTAGTAGGGATGTCACAATATCAAATTTAAATGTTTTCGTGACAAAATATCACGATTTAGCAATTGTCATTCTCATTGTGAAACATGTCACTTTTCTTGAAGTTTGTGAACATTTTATTCAATTAAATTTTCCAAAAAAGATAAAATAAAATAATGTACTATTAGCACTAAAACCTTTGTTTTAATTTAATTTGAATTTTTAAAAATGTATTGCCTCTAAAATGTTCAAATGCACAGATTGAAATACATGATTTTGCTTCAAAATGTAATGTCGATTTTTCTTTAATTTTTTCATTACTACTTTTATGTTTTGGCAAATTTTTATTTGATCTCCTGCTGTTTGTTGATATGATCCAATATTTGAATTTTTAAATCACAAATTTACTTTGCAAAATAATTAATGTATATATTTGGGATATAATGTGCATGTGTGCCAAATATTGATGCTTTTTCTATAAACTTAGCTGTTGCCAAAACTGTAACTGATGTTTTGTTCATCCCTAGTTCCTTCAGAGTGAACTATAAGAATGTAATTTTACTTCTAAAATAGCCTAATAATCTAGACATCCATTCATTAGTAAATAATAAACAATAATACAGAAAATCCGAACCAGTCATTGGTTAAGCATGTCGATGCAGAAGAGCACCAGGCACTGCCAGGTTCCTGACAAAAGTAAGCGTTGCAAAGTGTTATTATATCTGTGGCCTCCAATTTTTGAGACATCTTAACATTATGATTATGATAAATTAAGATGTGTGGAGCAAACTTTAGACTGTGCTTAGTTTGAGGATTTTAAAGGGGCCATATCTGCAGCTTATTATTGTGTTTGCCTCCTTGAGATAGAAAGTAAGCTGAGTTTGCTAGCATTACTGTGGCGGTTAAACTTGCTTTGGCCTTTTTGTGAAAACCACTTGTAAACTCATCATGATAAATATTTAGAGAGATATAAATATAATAAGTGAGCGATGCATGCGGAGGACTGCTTTGAATAGTTCAAGTTGAAGTAGTTCTGTTTCGAGAAGCCCATCAATGAAAAGAGCGTTCACTGTACTTTTTTCTGAAGTAGTGTGTTAAGGGAAGTATTTGTACATGTACTGGCTCAAGCCTTGACTAATTAAAAAAGGCCGGATCTTTACAATTCATAGAGCCATGCAAATCTTTCCTTAGTACTAAGAATGGAAAAATAAAACTATTAGTGCTGCATAATTTAGAAAAACGTGTTTGTTTCTAGCGAGACTATTGTTTTGTTAAGCTCTTCCATACATATTACCCAAATAGATCGTCCTTGTATTGTAAACATAAATAATTGACTCATTCTCACCCATACTAATAAATCATTCATATCCTTTAATTAGTTAGACAAAGCTTCACAAGTTTTCTCTCCGTCTGTCTTCTGCCCTGTCACCACTAATTAATGAATTAAAGTAATGGCCTTATGCGTAAATATCAAAAGTGCGATAACTCAGTGTGACGTGTTTTATTGTTAAGTGTCTGCTCCTCAGTAAAAATGACATGACATTGTATTTAAACTACCACCTTGTTTCCTAATAAAAAGCCTACCATTATTTCAAAAGAGAACATATTATGCTTATTGGACTACAAGAGCTGCGTGTCATGATGTTTACAATGAACTAAACGATCTGCGTACATGTATTGAGCTATAATGTAAGTACATCGTCGATTTTACATTAAGTTCATTGTAAACCGCAATATTGATCCAAACCGGCTAACAATAGAAACAGAACCAATGATTTCCTGTTCAAAACTGTGGATCTGATTAGCCATTAGGACATTTCAACATATCAAGCAGTGGATGGATTGCATTTTCTGCTTTGTAATATTATAGAGAGTAGACATGTGGGTGGTTCTAGAGCATAGGTGAAACAGGAATTTTCTTGAGCCTAAGTCACAAGAAAATATAGGATTAGAGAAACATGAAATGATCTAAAATAACTTTGAAGCAAATAATAAGAGGAAGCACTGTTGTCTTTTTGAAAGTATAATATATACAAAACGTGTTGCAGGAAAAGCTCTACACACCAGAGAAGTGACTGGTGCAAAGGAACGCAGCTAGTACTTGGCTTGCTGGAGAAAATGCTGCATACTATCTCACTCTTATTATACATACTGTATATATTTTATTTCATGCAGTGTTTCGGTCGACCGAAAAAAAAGTAAGACTGGGTGTGGGCTTTTCTCCTACAAGCTAAGTACAGTAAATGCAAATAAATTAGATTCAAAATATTCTCTGCACTTTTGCTATCAGACATACAATAAAGTCATACAAGTATAAATCTGTGTAAATCTACATGATTTTTTTTTTTTTTTTTTTTGGACAAAACCGGAGCACAGTCAGACCGCATCAGACTGAACTCGCCTCACAGTCATTGTACAAGGTTCCACTGTTGTACCTCTCTGCCCTTCTACTGCCATACTGTCTTATGTGCTCTCTCAGATCGTCTTGTGGAATTCCTCCACACATAAGGCAAGCTCATATGCTAGTACACTTCTTGNAAGAGAGAAGAGAGAGAGAGAGGGAGAGAGAGAGAGAGAGAGAGAGAGAGAAATGAGGGGGAGAGAGAGAGAGAGAGAGAGAGGAGAGAAGAAGAGAGAGAGAAGAGAGGGAGGGAGAGAGTAGAGAGAGAGAAAAGAGAGAGAGAAGAGAGGGAGGGGGAAGAGGGAGAAAGAAGGAAGAGAGAGAAGAAAAGAGAGAAAGAGAGAGAAGAGAGAAGAGAGAGTAGAGAGGAGAGAGAGAGTAGAGAGGGAGAGAGCAGAGTAGAGAGGGAGAGAGAGAGAGAGAAGAAGAGAAGAGGGAGAGAGAGAGAAGAGAGGAGAGAGGGAGTAGAGAGGAGAGAGGAAGAGAGAGAGAGAGGGAGAGAGAGAGAGAGAAAGAAGAGAGAGAGAGGGAGAGAGAGATGAGAAGAGAGGGAGAGAGAGGAGAGAGAAAGAGAGAGGAGAGAGGGAGAGAGAGAGAGAGAGAAGAGAGGGAGAGAGAGAGAGAGCAGGAGGGGAGAGAGAGAGAAGAGAGAGAGGGAGAAAGAGAGAGAGATAGAAGAGAGAGAGAGATAGATAAGGAGGAGGAGAGAGAACGAGAGAGAAGGGTCTATAATATCGTCAGAACTTTCTCAGTCTGAACATGCACCAGGTTGGCCAGGACCAAAAGCAGAGGCCATGCACTGGTCAGATCAAGTCTCAGACCTGCAGAAACCAGACCCGGACTGACACCTAGACCCAGACCTTAGACCCAGACCTTAGACCAGTCCAAGACCAAGACCCGTAGACTCACCTGGGTCCCCGGGTTCAGAGTCCAGCATCACTCTGTACTGACGACTCTCACTGACCACTGACACAAACACAAACATTACTCCGGGGTTTGCTAAATAAATTCCTTCCATGCTTCTCTCATTCCTTCCTTCTCTCTTTCCTTCCTTCTCTCTTTCCTTCTCTTCTTCCTTTCCCTTTCCTTCCTTCTCTTTCCTTCCTCCTCTTTCCTTCTCTTTCTTCTCTTTCCTTCTTCTTTCCTTCCTTCCCTCCTTCCTTCCTTCCTCCTTCCTTCTCTTCCTTCTTCTCTCTTTCCTTCCTTCTTTCCTCCTCTTTCCTTCTCTCTTTCCTTTCTTCCTTCCTCTCTCCTTCCTTCCTTTCTTCCTTCTCTCCTTCCTTCCTTCCTTTCTTTCGTCTCTCTCCTTCCTTCTTTCTCTCTCTCCTTCCTTCCTTCCTTCCTTCCTTCCTTCTCTCCTCCTTCTCATCCTTCCTTCTTCGCTTCCTTCTCTCTTTCCTTATTTCCTTACTTCTCTCTCCTTCCTTTCTTTCTCTCCTTCCTCCCTTCCTTCTTTCCTTCCTTCCTTCCTTCCTTCCTTCCTTCTTCCTTTCTTTCCTTCCTTCCTTTCTCTTCTTTTTTTCTTCCTTCCTTCCTTCTTCCTTCTCCTCTTTCTTTCCTTCTTCCTTTTCTCCTTCATTACTTTATCTTTCTTTCCTTCCTTCCTTTTCTCCTTCTTCCTTCTTTCTTCCTTCTCTCTTTCCTTCCTTCTTTCCTTCTCTCTTCCTTCCTTCCTTTCTTCTTCCTTCCTTCTTTCTTCTTCTCTTCTTCCTTCCTTCCTTCTTTCCTTCTTCTCTCCTTCCTTCTTTCTCTCCCTTCCTCCTTTTCTCTTCTTTCCTTCCTTCCTTTTCTCCTTCCTTCCTTCCTTCCTTCCTCTTTCCTTCCTTCTCTCTTTCTTTCCTTCCTTCCTTTTTCTCCTTCCTTCCTTCTCTCTTTCTTTCTTCCTTCCTTCCTTCCTTCTTTCCTTCTCTCTTTCTTTCCTTCCTTCCTTTTCTCCTTCCTTCCTTTTCTCCTTCCTTCCTTCTCTCTTTCTTCCTTCCTTCCTTTTCCTCCTTCCTTCCTTCCTTCCTTCCTTCCTTCTTTCCTTCTCTCTTTCTTTCCTTCCTTCCTTTTCTCCTTCCTTCCTTTTCTCCTTCCTTCCTTCTTCTCTTTCTTTCCTTCCTTCCTTTTTCTCCTTCCTTCCTTCCTTCTCACCTTGAACTAATTAACTAACTAACTAAAGACAATAAAAGTCTTTCCCTGAAGTGTGAGTCCAGCTGTGGCCACCAGATGGAGCCACAGCACCACATTCACACATAAAAGACTTCTCTGTGATAAAACATGACGTAATGATCAAAGAACTGGCCTGACCTTTGACCTTTGACCCAAACAGTCTCTGGGATTAAAACCAAAACATATTTTCCTCTCTTCTTCCTTCATTTCCTTGTTTCCTACTTCTTTCCTTATTTTAACTATTTTCTTTTTTCCCTGTTGTTTCTTTCTTTCTTCTTACCATCCTTCATCTTTCCCAAGTTTCTTCCTTGCATTTTTCTTTTTTCTTTCCTCCTACCCCAGTTCCTTCCTTTCCAATATTCTTTTGTTCTTCCCTTCTGTCTCCTCTTTCCTTCCCTCTCATGTTTCTTTCTTTTTTCCTTTTTATTTTTCTTTCTTACCTTCCTCCTTTCTTTCCTTCATCCCTTCTCACCTGCCCACTCATCTTCCTTCCTTCCTTCTCTCTTTACCTTCTTCTCACCTCCTTCCTTCCTCCCTTTCTTCCTTCTCATCTTCTTTCCTTCTCCACTTACCTTCTTTCCTTCCTTCCTTCCTTCCTTCCTTCTCCCTTTCCTTCCTTCTCATTTTCCTTCCTTCTCCTCTTACCTTATTTCTGTGCTTCCTTCCTTCTCCCTCTCCTCCTTCCTTCCTTCCTTCTTACTTCCTTCCTTCCTTCCATCTCTTTTTACCTTCTTCTCATCTCCTGTCTTCCTTCTCATCTTCTTTCCTTCTCCACTTACCTCCTTCCTTCCTTCCTTCCTTCCTTTCTTCCTTGCTTCTTACTGTCCTTCCTCCCTCTTCTCTCCTTCTTTCCTTCTCTCCTTCTTTCCTTCTCTCCTTCTTCTTTCCTTCTCTTCTTCCTTCCTTTTATTTCCTCCTTAACCCCCCCCCCCCCCTCTCTCTCTCTGTTCATCTCTTTTCTCTCTGTATAATGCTGCAGTTCCGTTTGCGTCCACAGGAGGGAAACACGAGTCCACACAGACGCAGAACAACAGAACAAGTCCGAACAACAGAAGAATGCGTGAACCTCGTGAACCTGCAGCAGTTTAAATAAAGCCGAGAACCTTAGCTGTCAGAGAGTGAGCGGAGTGAGGTCACATTTACCACTCGATCACTTAACAGCGTAAAAACAGACGAACATTTGTAACAAGGCTGTAATTGTCTCGTTTTTACAGAAGTATGACAAAAACCTTTGGCTTCTTTCGTGAACTTATGGTGGTATGGGTTTGTTTTCTGATGAATTACTTCTCTCCTCCAGTCCTTCCTGCTCACCTTCCTTCCTTCCATCTTCCTTTTATCTCTTCCACCTTCCTTCCTTCTTTATTTTTCCTTCCTTCCTTCCCTTTCATCTGTATTCCTTCCTTCTTTCTTTTCTTTTCTCATTTCTTCTTTTCACCTTCCTTCCTTTCTTTCTTCCCTTCCTTTCTTCCCTTTTCCTTCCTCTTTCCTTCCTTCCTTTATTTTTTACCTTTATTCCTTCTCTTTCTTTCTTTTTCTTTCTCTTTCTTTCTTTCTTCCTTCATTTCTTCCTTTTCTTCTCCTTCACCTTCTTCCCATTTCATCTTCATTTCTTCTCTCTCATCTTCCTCCTTCCTTCCTTTCTTTTCACTCTCATTCCCTCATTCTTTCCTTTATTTTGTCCTTCCCTCTCTTTCATCTTCTTTCCTTCTCACCTTCCTTTCTTTATTTTAACCTTTGTCCTCTTTCCTTCCATCTTCCTTTCTTCCTTCTTTCCTTCCATCCTTTTACCTTCCTTCCTTTATTTTCACAATTTTTCTTTCGTTCCTTCCTTTTCTTCTTCCTCCTTCCTTTTTCCCTCCTTCCTTCCTTTCTTCCCTCTTTAGTTCCTTTCTTTCCTCCTTCCTTCCTTCCCTCCTTCCTTCCTTTCTTCCTTTTCTCCTTCCTTTCTTTCCTCCTTCCTTCCTTCCTTCCCTCCTTAGATCTTTTCTTCCCTCCTTCCTTCCTTTTCTTTCCTCCTTCCTTCTTCCTTCCTTCCTTCTTTTTCTCCTTCCTTCCTGGTTCTAGGTCACAGATTCTATTGTAATTTTTTGTTTGTTTGTTTTTTTAGCTTTTTTAATTGCAGAAAACCACTAGTTTGATTGGAGAATGATCCGTGGCAAATAGTAATAATAATTTAATAATCTGAGGGTAAAACAGGCCACAGAGTCATTATTACTTCACTTTTAATCTGTTATTGGACTGAAAACACAGACAGACACGTTCACACATTTTAACAAACCGACGATTCGCTCAGGACTAGAACCTCAGGCGACAAACACAGTTATTACATCGACTAAACGACTACAGCTCTATCTGACCTGTTCCTTTACTAAACGAGTGAGTGTTAGATCCAGACCTGTTCCTCTGGTCCCAGGCTGAGGAGCTGCTCTGTTCTCTGCTTCATAAGGTCTGGTCACTGGAGGTTCTCTGATCGGAGGAGGAGGCGTCTGGAACAAAACACACAACTCAGCTTAAGACACTTTTTATTGCTTCTATACATGATAATAAATTTTACAGAAACTATGATATTTGTTGATGCCACTTGTCTGAGTTGTTCTATAAGCAGTGTTCATCTTACTCCCCAAACAGATGCACGCATGAACGAGAGGCGCGCAGCTTTGACGAGAGAGTTACTTGGCGGAAAGCGCAGTGATAACACACCAGGAGCGAAGGGAGAGAAGCGACTGCAGCTGCTGCCTCTGTGTCTCTTTGAGTCAAGTGAACAGTAGATACAGCTCATAGAACAACTCCACTTAAACTAAAGTTAGTCATATATGTTTGTCTTCATCATCTCTATGGGCTGGTCAGGTCAGACGTGTGAGTTTTTGAAAGGAAAAACTGAAGTGTAAAATCACTGTCAGTCTGAGTCAGTTTCTCCTCTTGATGTTTGATCAGTCTGTGCTGGGCTGTAGAGCTGCTGGAGTCTTTAAAATGCATCAATACAGACAGATTTTCTGTGCAATTTGATTGAAACCCGCTTCACTGCGCGAGAATCAAGTGAAAAAAATACGTTGGAGCGTATTTTGGGTTGGCGAGCGCTTTGGCTGTGCCTCGGGGCGTGCGGCTGCTCGGCGCTTTGGCATCTGACCCACAGAAGCCTGCCCGCAAGTGAAATGAGCCTGTCGTCTGCATGCTGCTTGCTGTTCTGCTCCAAAATCCTCGTGCGGTGTGTTTGGCTCTTTATTCGGACTAACTGCAGCTTTACAGGAAGTGTGCTGCCAATAAAAGTGGGTGGAACTGAATAAGGGGCACAAGCCGATGCCCTGCCTTCTGAGTTCAAAACTTGATAATAGTCTCATCATTTACATCATAGGACACATGTTCTCTGAGTTACGAGCACAATATTCTGCTTCTTTCTTTTAGAAGCCACATAAACATGAAGCTGTTTGTCTGAACAGACGTCACAGAGAGCTTGTTGAATTGAATTGAAAGTGCAATCATAGTGTAGAATAAAGTGTCATTTATACAGAGCTGGACCTTCTTATGCAGACTCCACCTTGTGAACGCTGATAGTTTATCTGTCCAAACCTCTGGTTTGTGCTGAACCTAAACCCTGTTTAACCAACCCTACAAACGTAAAAGTGACCAGCCCTCTTCTTCTGCCCTTGTGACACAGACACTTTGTACTGATCATTCTCACCTCAGAGCGTAAAATCAAAGACTCAGGGACTCACATACACATTCTAGATCTCGCATGCTGTATTGGCTGAACTTCACACCAGTTCGTCTGGGCATAGGCAAACTAAATAAATAAAAATAAAATCAGAAGCAGCACCTTTAGAGTTTGTCACTGTGAGCCAATCAGATCACAGCTTAGTGTTTTAGGCACTTGATTCTTTTCTCTAACCCAGCTCTGCCACACTGCATTACTTTTTCACAAATCTGGTAAAAGTTAGGCTTAGATTAAGTTAATCTGATGAAGTGTAGGATCAAAATTTGTAAAAACACGCACACACAAAGAGAACCTGTACTTCCTCTTGCCCTTCACCTGTGTTTTGTCAGTCTGTGTTTTATCGACCGAGCAGAGACTTGAAGAATGTGAAGCTGAGGAGACGACGTTGAACATTAACAGATCTGAAGCAGGAGCTGGTTTTCTCTCGGCTCAAAAATGTGAAGAATCCGCCTCCACAAAGACGTTTTAATCTGAGTGTAATCTGTCAAACTGGCTCTGCTGGAGGTGAGTTTGTGACGCAGAGGAGGGACTGAACCACACGACCCCTGGTGAGAGGGACTGACTGACAGTGAAAGGATTGTTTCTGCTCAAACGACGTCACGACCTTCTCCAGAACAATCACATTTAACACAGACGTTACAAAGACAAAGGGTTTTAACAAGTCCAGGCTCAAATATTCTGAGATTAAACTAATTTCATTTTAAACCTCGAGTCTGAACGAGGATAATCCAGGCCTGAAGCTTCATCTGAGTGAAATGTTTTGGCTGAATGTGACGAGGACGGATCAATGGAGCCTCACTGAGAATCAGAAAAAGAGAAAGAGTTTTTTTTTTTACATCTGACACAAACACCAGAGGTAACTAGAGTTTGATTTGCACTGAAGAAGTTTTCAGTTCAGAGTTAATTGTTTATAGTGGATCCCCATCAGTGCAGTCTGACCCTATTCTTTCTAAAATCTATAAAAATGATCTTATATTAAATATATAATTACATTAAATATATATTGCTTTGGACTTCTAAAATGTCAGACTTTCACACCTGAAGCAGCAGAGGACGTTGCAGTGAAAATAGTTTGATTCTTGGGATTTCATCCACCCTGTGATGTTCAACAGACACAAGTTAAGATTCTGTGAATGGAGTTGTTTGTTTGTCTTGTAACCATGGAGATGGTACAAGCTATGAAAGCTAACTTTGCTAGCTTTGGACTTTTGAAATGCTACAGAACTTTTACATCTGCAGCTGAAGCTTCTCCAGAGGAATATTTTGTGGGGATGGTCTTATCACCGACTGAAACAACAGAAGTTCACGTGCTCCTCCTGGACCTGACTGTGATGTGTCTCTCACTCTGGTTTACACCTCCAACTGCTCCTGCTCCTCCAGCTAAGGCCCTGACTAAGCCAAGCACAACATCATGGAGATTGTCCCCGAGCGCCGTTCAGCGGCAGCACACTGCTCCTGAGAGACGCCCAGAGGCTCTGCAGGATGGGTCAAATGCAGAGAATGAATTTCCCTCTCGAGGGATCAATAAAGTATTATCTTATCTTATCTTATCTTAAATACAGTAAGTCAATACGATGTAAGTAAATATCCATGTGTACATTTACAGTACATAAACACAAGTGTAACCTCACAGTCATTTTCATCTCATTTTCATACAAAAACAACACACACATAACATACTTGAATCAATGTCTTTGTCGATCAACATTAATCTGCACAACAAACATCTACAATGAGAACTTACAGTCTGTGAAGTAAAAATCTCCAAACTCATTTATGTCTTAAAACATGTAAGTAATACTTAATCTTTTTATGTGGAGGGATTAACGGTCGACGTCACTTTCCACTCTACTGCTCATGCTTTATGCAGAAAGAGCCGCTGTGCATCTGTTTAGCTGGGAAAACTTCTTTGAATAAAACAACGAAACGGGACAAGAGCAGCTGTTTGGATCAGGTCTGAACTGGTCTGACAGACGTCTGTGTTTGTCTCTGTGTTTTTCACCTGAAAGTCACTTTTAAGGGTCGTAGGTCAAATTTCATTCACAAATGTTGATTTAGCAGCAGAACTTTGGTTTTCTCACAGATAAACTCTTGTAGTTACTGACAACGGAGCTTTTTCCACTTGTTTCTACTGTTTGTGTGTGTGAGCGGAGGCTCTTTCTACAGGCGGGGTGCGCGTGCATTACCTGTGTTGAGAAACAAAAGATCCCTCTATTCCCTTCAAGAGTCATGTCTGTGGTCCATTTGTGTATTGCTCTAAAAAGTAAAAGTCTGTTTTAGTAGTTTATTCTGATCCGAGGAGCGAGAGGAAGGAAAGAAACTGTTGCTCCTCCTGTTTACTGCTCGAAGAAAGACGGGGCAGTTCACAGCAGAGATCCATATATCATCATATTTAAGAGTCGGCTATAAATGTTTTTAATGCAATGCACGTTTTTAACACACTGCATGTGGAACAAGTTTTTCCTGCAGAAAATACAGGACAACTCTCGTATTAACAGAGCTGTCTGTGATCAAAATCTATATAGCAACCACGTGGCAACGGTTGTTAGGGCTCAGGGGCGGAGTCTAGTGGACTTTGGCTGCAAGTATGAATGTCAGAGCCGAAACGAACTTTGTTCTTGTTCTCACAGCCAGAGCAGCTCAAACAAACTTCTTACTTCTTATGAAGTATGAATAGGCCTTACCCCTACCGTACACTGACTGCGACTTCAATGCGAGGCGTGACTCGCACGACTCACGCAAGACTTAGAAAGTGCTTAAAACCAATGTGCCCTCGTACACAGACCTCGGTGCAGTGCGAGTCACGTCCGACAGTCGCGCGAGTGTGCGGAAAGAATCCGTAGAGGGTCTATTTTTGTCGCAGCTCGCAGCGGTCACGGACGTCATGGCGCATAAACGATCTGTGCCATAGGCCGATGACGTCATCCTCCAGCGCCGTTTGTTTACATGTCGCGGTGAAGAGTGGACCAAGCGCTGAGGTACTAATGCTGTAGCGGCGAAAATAGGTCCTGCGAGCTGTTATATCTTTGACATAATGAGGCAGACCCGAGTTTCACCCGTGATGCGCGCACCTCCGCCAGGCTTTGGATTAAAAACCATGTGGAGCAGCAAAAACAACAGGACACGAGAGACTTCACAACTTTTCTCTCCGTGTCATGATGCTAACTCAAGGTAAGCGCATTTTCACGAAGTTTGGTGCAGAGTTTCTTCCTTCTTGTGACAAATATTAGCAGTCACAAAGGGCTTGTAGCTAAAGTCGTGAGAACTCCTGTAAATCCCCGAGTTTTTGAAGTATCGCCAGCGTAACTACAGACGCTCTCTCCCTCTTGGTCGCAGCACAGTCGGAGCACCGCAGCACTGGAGACCGCAGTCAGTGGGGGATACCAGTCGCAGTAAAAACGTACTGAACTCGACCCGAACTCGCATCGCAGTCTGTGTACGGGAGGCGTTAAGTGTGTCTGCATTCTAGAGGAGTTTGTAATTTTTAGACTTTAGTCAAAAACAGAACAGTCCACATAAGGACATTTCCAGGATTCTTAGTCTGACAGTGAGGAACAGAGACTTGACAGACTTGTGGAGCAGCAGTGAGTGGCAGAACAGTGTGTGTGTCACGTGATCCAGCACAGAGTGTTTTCTTTTATAAAAAATGAAACAACAATGATGGAACACCAGTGGAGTAAAGCAGGTTTAAAAAGGAGCTGTTCCACTCACACAGCATTGTAAAAGTCATGTTCTATCGTCTAGTAAAGGTGCTTCTCACATCACTAATTACTTTTTGTAGGAACACTGAATAATTAAAAGAATAGGAAGACCAAACGCCCAGGTTTAGCCTGTGTGAAGTCCAAAAGAAACAGTTTAATAACCATCTCAGACTCTCTCCTGTCTCTGTCTAAACACGTTTTAAACTCCACACATCATAAACATTCTGCTGGAATCAAAGACCTGAACCTTCAGCCTGTCATTTCTGTCTGCTGTGATATTAAACCTGCTGCTCATGTCGCAGGAAAAGCCCCTCGTAAAAGAAACGCTCCCGACGACGTTCCTGATGCTTCCGATGTTTCCCAGTCGAAGAGGAAGTGACATTATGAGCCTGGAGCGATGAAGCTGAACCAGTTATATGTTTGTCTGTAATCACAAAGGCTTTAGGAAACTCTGAGGTGGTAATGTGAAGTGCAAAGACAGACAGTTTAAGAGTAAATTGAGTCAATTAGTGTCAAAACTTCTACAACGTTTGACCTGCACAAGCCCAGAAGCTACAACATGGAGTGTAAAGACAAACACATGAAGACAAACTGAATCTGTTTTAACAACTTGATCTCACAGAAATGAGCTGCACTTTTACATAATAGTCTAGTGATTTAGAGACCTGCAACCTGACCGGACTCACGCTCACCCGCTCTCTCAAAATCAGGACGCAACGATAGACTAATGACGCTTTCAATCCTATTCATGCAGCTGCTGTTCTGTCAGGGAGGCTACGGAGCGTGGATAAGTCTTCATTCAACAAGAAGCGTAATTGACTTGGTTAATTTAGTTTCGTGAGTGGAACCACGCCCCCATCGCACTCCAACCACACCCCTACGTCACCGGAAGCCTTCATATCCCAGCTCATGCTTGTGTCTCATTTTGACCATGCACCTCATCTCAGTTCAACTCTGCTCTCGACCCACCCGCCCTCCACTTTTTCACAACATTCCTTCTAGCACCCATTTAGGAAGGGGGTGGGGGGTCTTGAATCGGCCGGGCAGATCGCTGAGACAGGACCCCCACACTGAGTCTCCTTGCCTGGTCATCGCTCATCTGATTCCATGGAACTTCAACATCTACATCTATTCAATAAACAACGTATAACTATCTCTGTTTTGGTGTGGTCCTTACTAATGAATAACGGGACAGACAGAGTTGTGTTGGTTTGATTAAAGGAAGATTATAGAGACCTGCATCGGGCGGGAATTCCCCAGGACCCGTGAGCAAACCTTCGGGATTGGGCGGTTTTAACGTTGTCTTGGGCGGGAGCGGGCGTTCAGGCCAAACACTTCGGGTCCCGACCGGACTCGTGCTCTCTCCGCTGTCTTAAAAATATTACATAGTACGGAAGAAATACTGCTTTGTGCGCGCTGTTGTTCAACAGAGAGACGCAACACTGACGCCTGTGAGGTGCAGACACATAAACCTGCTGCTGTATTTCCTAGTCTAGCGTGCGTATCATCTGTGCGTCCTCGCGCAGCAGCCACAGCACGGGCACAGAGGAATGAATGAGGGACTGGCTTTTACACATGGGGAGATGGAAATAATACACATGGAGTTTGGGCAAATAAAGTGTTTGTTTAAGGCGAGACATGGCAGGTGAATAGGGAAAAAAATTAAATTTATTGCTATCAATATGAAACTTGTCCTGTAGTTTACTCACATAAATGTAAGAAAAAAATGTATTACAAGTTTTTCATCATGTCATGTTTTCATACAGTAATCATGTATTTTATGTGTAAAAAGTGCCAAAAATACACTACACGGGGTGATCAAAAACACAAACATGGAGACAGCCAAGTTTAAACCTATTAATTAATTTTGTTCACACATTTGATACGAAGGTTTTTACAGAGGGAAATTTGGATATCTTATTTAATTTTTTAATAATCTTGATTTGACTGAAAAAATGCATAAAAATGCACATTTTGACGCATTTTTTAGCCTTAAAACGTGAATAAATCACGCTTGAAATTGGATATCAAAAATCCTTCTGTATAAACCTTGGAAATGTTATTAAGAACAAACCTGGTAAATTTGGTGCATGTAGGTGCCACATAACGTACAAATATTGATCACCCCGTATTGGAAAAAAGTCATTTTGAGAAAACGAGCTTTAAAGTTTTAAAATAGAGAAATTTAACAATCTCTAGTGTATAACCAAATATAAAGCCAAAATATAAATAACTATAGGCATATATTAATATTATAAATCATTAAAATTGTATACAGTACATCAGGGGAAAAAAAATTGACCATTTAATTGAATAAAACCACCAAAAATACAACGTAACTTAGAACAAAACACTGATTTCATATCATTGAGACTCTGCCTCTCATATACACCTCTCCCATCTCTAGCAAGCATCTGGCTGTCTCTAAATGTCCATCCCTGCTCTATAGGTTGGTCTTTCCCCCTTCTCTTTATTTGTGTCTAATTACTTTTTTGGCATTACTCATGTCAGGAGCCTTTGTTTGATGTGGGCTGATTGGAAACGACTTGCTATAGCGATTCTGACTACATCTGTTTCTTGACAGATGTTAATGGTGATGGCTGTGGTCTGAAGCCAGAACTGAAGAAGTTCTTGAATAAAATGAGTGGTGTCACTATTTTGATAAATAATTACAACATAAAATATCAACGCATTTAAATATTTTATGCATTTAGCAGAAGTGGGAGATTTGCCACTTCTTTCAGTAATTTTTTTTTTCTCTCTTTTTTTCAAATATTAATTATAAGCCCAAGACAATTTTTTCAGCCTTTTAACAATGTTACATTTGTCAAACTATATTTTAAAACACACATTTAGTCTGTTCAGTTACGACTCAAAACAAAGCGCTGCAAATGAATTAGCTGTTCCTCACGTGGACTGCCACATGGAGGGAGTTTAGTTTCATTTTCACTTTCTCGCCACACTCGGCACTGGAACAGGAGGACACAATAACTGCTTTTTTGACATAAAAACTCTTACCCCCCTGTTTACCTGGAGACAAAAGGAGAAATGAAGAAGGCTGGATTACATATATTTCTTACTCGGACTTTGGCTGCAGCACAGACGCGCCTCAGCGTTTCACATTGGGATTATGCTTTCAGCTGCAGCGACGCGCAGGAGGATGTTACGGCAAAATCTGGACTACTTTATGTGTTTGGCGACATTATCCTGCATAAACTTCGGACTTTGATTTGATCACAAGGATTTATGAAGCTCAACACGCTTTGAGGACTGTGTTCTTATTGAATATGGACCCGTTGTTTCTTTGTTTCTACATTTAAAAAGGTAAGCTGACACACTGCGGTTTGTTTGTGACACTTGCAGCTGCAGAACACCGTCTGTTTGGGAGAAGTGAGACGTGAATTGTCCAGCTATCTGTCCTAAGGTAATGCAGTTGGTTTGGGAGAACGTAAGAAGTGAATTGCCGTGACATTGTAAAGTGTGCATATAGGTTACGTATAGTGTTTTTGCTGTTTGTGGAGCGTAGTTCGTGTGTGGCATGTTTGTTGTTTGTTCTCTGCTTATTCACAAGAAGCCGGGTGCTACTGTGCGTGTGTCACGTGACGCGCGGACCCAATCATATGACCCGAAACCGCCGGCAACCAATCAGAAGTTACTATTTCCGGGAAAACAGCTCAGATACTTTCGCGGTTGGTTTCTTCCACACAGGAAATGTCCATATTTGGAGTAGCTAGCGCTGTGGGTGAGGCTTTGAGCTTTACAACGATACCAGACATGTCATGTTTAATGTGAATGGAGACGGCACGAGAGACTGCGGAAGAAAGCCGTTTTCGGTGATTTTATGAAGAAAAACACTAGCGACAGTGAACAAAATGTAATGAAATAAACATCTTAACGTAATATTTTGACACAATTTCTAGTCTCACATGAAAGTTAGGATGTTAAGGCAACTAACTAGCCTAAAATCTCAAAATTGACCACTTCATGAAAAAACGGTGTTTTCACCTGCCGTGTCTCGCCTTAAGTGCGAGGAACTTTGTATTTCAGGTAATACACCAACGTCATCGCTTTATGATTAATGTCATGTCAAACGAACATAGTCGCCTAATTGTTGCAGATTATTTACATTCCTAATCATTTTAAAACTATGCAGAGTTTAGTCATTTGTGTTCACCTTTTTCTCGACCGGAAAAAGGTGCCTTGCCCTTTCCAGGTGGGTGGAGAGTCCTTGCCTCAAGAGGAGGAGTTCAAGTATCTCGGGGTCTTGTTCACAGTGAGGGAAGGATGGAGGTGAGATTGAGGCGGATCTGTGCAGCGTCTGCAGTGATGCAGTCGCTGTATCGAACCGTTGTGGTGAAGAAGGAGCTGAGTCGAAAGGCAAAGCTCTCGATTTACCGGTCAATCTACGCTCCAACCCTCACCTATGGTCATGAGCTTTGGGTAATGACCGAAAGGACAAGATCGCGGATACAAGCGGTTGAAATGAGTTTCCTCCGCAGGGTGGCTGGGCGCTCCCTTCGAGATAGGGTGAGAAGCTCAGTCACACGGGAGGAACTCGGAGTAGAGTCACTGCTCCTCCACGCCGAGAGGAGCCAGTTGAGGTGGCTCGGGCATCTGTTC
Organism: Mugilogobius chulae; assembly: GCA_038363315.1. NCBI lineage: Eukaryota > Metazoa > Chordata > Actinopteri > Gobiiformes > Gobiidae > Mugilogobius > Mugilogobius chulae. The sequence goes on from CM076396.1 coordinate 27,399,273, forward strand.
CTCTGCCTCCTGGAGCCTCCCCGGGGAGGTGTTTCAGGCATGTCCCACTGGGAGGAGACCTCAAGGAAGACCCAGGACACGCTGGAGGGACTATGTCTCTCGACTGGCCTGGGAACGCCTCGGGATTGCCCCAGAAGAGCTGGCGGAAGTGTGTGGGGATAGGGAAGTCTGGGCCTCCCTGCTCAGACTGCTGCCTCTGCGACCCGACTCCGGATGAAGCGGAAAAAAAAAAAAAAAAATGGTGTTCATGTTGTTGGGACCCGATGGGGCCCGCGGGGGTTTCTCAGGCGGGAAGGCACACGGGGGCCTCGGGATCGGGTGGGAACGGTCATGAAAATCTAGTCCTGTGCAGGTCTCTAGATTAGTTCCTTGACCACAGTCGCTCGACAGACAAACACAGATGTTTATTCAGATTCATAAACTTAGCAAAAAGTCGCTCCTGCAGTTTCCTGGTTTGGTGATTGTCAGATCTGCTTCAGAGAAACTTTCCCAGAGAAATGAAGGACTGATGTAAGTAGGCCCTACGGGTTTAGTTTGGTCTAAATACAACGGAAGCAGCGAGATGTGAGGAACTTTATGCCTCAGGTAAGAAATGCAGAACCTTAACATCAGTCATAGTTCTATCCTTAATATGTTGTGTTGTTTATCTACATTCAAACCTGTTCCTGAGTAATCTCTTTGTAATCTCAGGCATCAAAACGAGTAAAAACAGGACCAGAGCCTCTGTGCACCTTCGCTACACCTTCATCTTTAAGGTTTTATTGTGACGTTTCACTGCGTCCACATCAAAAGTGTTTCCTAAATCAAACCAAACAATGATTTCCGACGCTGACTCATCGGAAATCCACCGAGATCTCACATTTACACATAATTATAACGAGTCTGCAGCTGCTCCGACTTTCAACAAGATCAGACGAGAAACACTCAGCAGTTTATCAGCAACAGGGAAAGAAAATACTACAGCACAAACAAGTTTACAAGTCCTGCTTTAGTCCTGTTTTAGTCCTGGTTTAGTCCTGCTTTAGTCCTGCTTTAGTCCTGCTTTAGTCCTGCTTTAGTCCTGTTTTAGTCCTGCTTTAGTCCTGGTTTAGACCTGTTTTAGTCCTGTTTTAGTCCTGCTTTAGTCCTGCTTTAGTCCTGTTTTAGTCCTGCTTTATTCCTGCTTTAGTCCTGTTTTAGTCCTGTTTTAGTCCTGTTTTAGTCCTGCTTTAGTCCTGTTTTAGTCCTGGTTTAGTCCTGCTTTAGTCCTGTTTTAGTCCTGCTTTAGTCCTGTTTTAGTCCTGCTTTATTCCTGCTTTAGTCCTGTTTTAGTCCTGTTTTAGTCCTGTTTTAGTCCTGCTTTAGTCCTGGTTTAGTCCTGCTTTAGTCCTGTTTTAGTCCTGTTCTAGTCCTGTTTTAGTCCTGCTTTAGTCCTGCTTTAGTCCTGTTTTAGTCCTGCTTTAGTCCTGCTTTAGTCCTGCTTTAGTCCTGGTTTAGTCCTGCTTTAGTCCTGTTTTAGTCCTGCTTTAGTCCAGTTTTAGTCCTGCTTTATTCCTGCTTTAGTCCTGTTTTAGTCCTGTTTTAGTCCTGTTTTAGTCCTGCTTTAGTCCTGGTTTAGTCCTGCTTTAGTCCTGTTTTAGTCCTGTTCTAGTCCTGTTTTAGTCCTGCTTTAGTCCTGCTTTAGTCCTGTTTTAGTCCTGCTTTAGTCCTGCTTTAGTCCTGGTTTGTTTGACCTTCTTTAACAGTATATTTTCTTTCAGGGTTAATATTAAACCAGGACAAACTGTGATGAGACTCAGATCAGATGAAAACCTACACCGTCTTTGAAGAAACTTATCACAATAACTTTCTTTATACACTATTATTGCGTTTCTTTTTTTCTTTAAGTGTATTTGACAAAGTTAACTAAACTAAACTAGAGTGACACAACAAGAGTGAAGCGCAGGAGCCTTTTCTATAGTACAGTGTGATAAATGAGCTTTCCTCTGCAGATGTGGGAGGTTCAGCAGCTAAAAAAACTCCATAAATATGAGAGTTTATTAAAGATATTTGAGATGGAGAGAGTGAGGACAGAGGAAGAGCAGAGACGAGTTTATCAGACGGACCGACGCCAAAAACAACCAGAGGAAAGAGTCCAGAGACAACAGTAGAATCTGGACTAATCTGCAGTGACGAGAGGAGAAGAAAACAGGTTCAAGCTCAGTATTTGTGTCAGTCACATTTCTCACCACGTATGAGACTCTCCCGTCGTTTCTGGTCGATCCGTAGCCGCTTCCTTCTCCCGACGCCTGAAACACACACACACAGGGTTAAAAAAGCTCCGTAGTGTTGCTTTAAGTGGATCCAAACACAAACAGCTTTTGAAAGAGTCTGATCCTGACACGGGCCGCCTGCCGTTTCACCTCTGACCTGTGTGTGTGTTTGGACAGAGGAGGATGCAGCGCCGCCCCCTGCTGGTGTCACAGGTGTCCACACGCACAGCTGTTCTGTAGGGACGACACGGAACAGCAGGGGGCGCACAGACTGGAGCAGCGGAGAGACAAATCTAAACTCCTCAGACTGACAGAGAAAAACACCAGGCTCATGGACTTTTATGACTTTTTTAAAGCCTGTTTGTCCACGGTTCTCCTCTATTTTAAATGATCTTCTGACGTCCATGCGTGTTTGGCTTTTGTGCTGTTTGGTCCATGAAGGAGATAAGATAGAGATAAGACTCGTGGAGAGAAGCAGAAGTGAGGAGTTTGAGGAAGTGTTTGATGCAGGAAATCTCAATAATTACATTTATATTTCTGCATTCAAGGAGAGTTTTACCAAACATGAGCAAGGGCTGTTTAATCCTCTAATGCAGGACTATTCAAATGCGGCCCACTATGGTAAAATGGGCCATGAACTGGGCCACATTGTAAAGAAGCCTGGGAAACACTCTGTATCTGATTTACAGTGAACAGTGGTGGATACAGCGTTATAATGCTGAGCAATAAAAACTGGCCTGGGTCATGGACTGGGCCACATTTCATGGTTAGATCTGGTTTTCAGTCGCCTGCAGTACTTTTAAATTAACTTAATCAGCTAAAATTCCACTGATATTTGTTTTGTTCAGTTTTGTTCTGGTTCACAAATTGTTCTCTAGTCTTGTTCCAAATTGTGATTCACCCTGAAGTAGCATAAATCTAGACCTAGAGACATAGAGTTGGATTAACTGTAGTCCTTTATCTGTTGTTCTGATTTGCTCACGTTCTAGTTTAGTTTTATCTCTGCTAGTGTAATTGTGTTATAGGCAGGGGTTAAAGTGGGCCGGAACGGTCAGGAACGGCGTTCCGGCACCTTCAATGACCTCCAAAAAAAATACATATTTAAATTTCATTAAAAATAACATTGTTATAATAATATAAACACATGCAAAATGATTATAGTAATTAAAGGATTGAGTTCCAGTTGCTTTGAGTTGCAGTTGCATTTATTTGTAGCTTAGATCTACTTGAAAAGTGATTAAGTCAGCGGCAACAGCGAAATGAACAACTGGTCCCGAACTACACGCGCACCTCGCTGCTCAGCGCAGAGTCCAGTGGCAGAGTCGTGTCACTCACGGAGAAACTGCTCTGTCTGTCTGAGGACAGGGCTCATCTCACAGCGGGACGGAAGACCCCAAAACAAAACTTTAATAACTTTTCTCTTCAACTATGTCAACACGGAGCTCAAAACTAAAGGCGACGTAAACGACGATGCGATCATCGCGCGTGTTCCTCGAGACAACTCGGCCGCGGAGGGCGAGCCCCTCCCGCTGGTGCTGTTTCGTATGTGAGGAAGTCCGACAGCGCAGCGCGCACGAACGGGAGAGAGCGATATAAGCTTCCAAATAACCGCGTGTGGTTTCACCGCGCTAAAACTTGACTTATAAATTGGCACAGATGTGTAAAAGTCCAGCACTGAGGGCAGAGAGACAGGAGCAGGAGCAGAGACAGGAGCAGGAGCAGTGACAGGAGCAGAGACAGGAGCAGGAGCAGTGACAGGAGCAAAGACAGGAGCAGAGACAGGAGCAGAGACAGGAGCAGAGACAGGAGCAGGAGCAGTGACAGGAGCAGAGACAGAGACAGGAGCAGTGACAGAGACAGGAGCAGAGACAGGAGCAGAGACAGGAGCAGTGACAGGAGCAGAGACAGGAGCAGTGACAGGAGCAGTGATAGAGACAGGAGCAGAGACAGAGACAGGAGCAGAGACAGGAGCAGTGACAGGAGCAGTGATAGAGACAGGAGCAGAGACAGAGACAGGAGCAGAGACAGAGACAGGAGCAGTGACAGAGACAGGAGCAGAGACAGGAGCAGAGACAGGAGCAGTGACAGGAGCAGAGACAGGAGCAGTGACAGGAGCAGTGATAGAGACAGGAGCAGAGACAGAGACAGGAGCAGAGACAGGAGCAGTGACAGGAGCAGTGATAGAGACAGGAGCAGAGACAGAGACAGGAGCAGAGACAGAGACAGGAGCAGTGATAGAGACAGGAGCAGAGACAGGAGAGGAGACAGAGACAGAGACAGGAGAGGAGACAGAGACAGGAGCAGTGACAGAGACAGGAGCAGAGACAGGAGCAGTGATAGAGACAGGAGCAGAGACAGAGACAGGAGCAGAGACAGAGACAGGAGCAGTGACAGAGACAGGAGCAGAGACAGGAGCAGAGACAGGAGCAGTGACAGGAGCAGAGACAGGAGCAGTGACAGGAGCAGTGATAGAGACAGGAGCAGAGACAGAGACAGGAGCAGAGACAGGAGCAGTGACAGGAGCAGTGATAGAGACAGGAGCAGAGACAGAGACAGGAGCAGAGACAGAGACAGGAGCAGTGATAGAGACAGGAGCAGAGACAGGAGAGGAGACAGAGACAGAGACAGGAGAGGAGACAGAGACAGGAGCAGTGACAGAGACAGGAGCAGAGACAGGAGCAGAGACAGGAGCAGGAGCAGTGACAGGAGCAATGCATGGTCAGAAGGGACTCAAGGAGAAGAGAGGAGCTGAGTAGGCTATAGTGTACACTGTGGGTTACAATAGATTGTGTACACCAAATTATAGAAAATTGTCTTGTCTTATTTTTGTGAGGAAGATAGATAGATAGATAGATAGATAGATAGATAGATAGATAGATAGATAGATAGATAGATAGATAGATAGATAGATAGATAGATTGATAGATTGATAGATTGATAGATTGATTGATAGATTGATTGATTGATTGATTTGATAATGCTCCTAAAACCACATGTGCCTAAAACAGTTTTACAGAGCTAAAGGAGGCATCCAGGGCTGGGGCCTCCCTAACAGGGCCGGTTCTAGCTCACTGACTTTGGGTGGGCAAGCAAAAATTTTGAGTGGGCAAATATAAAATTAACGCGGACCCAATTTTTTGTAGAAAAAGTAACTTGTATCAATCAAACAGCACAACAGTAGGTATTACACAATGTTAAAAGTAAATTGGGTGTGGGGTTTATTTGCTTAGACTGTGCACTTACACTACAGTTTTTTCAATCGCTTTGATACAGTTTACCATTCTAAAAGTCAATTTACAAAACAGCTCACAAGGAAAACTAAACGAAGCTTCAGTTTTCCAAAACTAACTTTTGTCTCAAGGTAAATTTCGTTTTACAATCAAAACTCTCACACATTCTTCAGGTGTTTTCATGTGTTTACTCATTCATATGACTTTCCAGAAGATGTGAATATGATTCTGGATAAGTTGTGCTTTTCATCTACAGTAAATTCAGGCATAATTGTACAAAGAAAACAACATTTAGGAATGCTTTCTGATTTGTGATGGTATTTTATCCAACTATTTACAGTTTGTAGTGCATTTGTGACTGACAAACCATTAAACAAACATCACACTGGAAATAGAGTTTATATTTGATACATTCTACAGCTGTTTTCTTATCAGATCATTGTCTGGATGTCTTGATGTGAGTTAAAAACAGTGTTATGGCTAAAGTCCTTTACCTGTGAACAGGTCTGTAGTGTTGGAGAAACCAACTAAACTCACTGATCATGTGATTTTATGAATGAGAGATAAACGTAGCAAATGAGGAGACCACCTCAGCTTTTGATGAGATAAATGTTGGAATCAAGTGATCAAACCAAAGTTTCAAAAGTGTCAAAGCAGTTGAGAAAAACTCTAAAATGCACAGTAAATGTTTAAATCAAAGCTAAGATTGTCCTTTTTAAATGTGCCTATGACTGAATTTGCTTTTGTTTATATCTTATAGAGCAGTGTTTCTATGCAATGTACTTTTATAGTTTTAAAATGTTATAGTTGCATTAAATGTATTTTATTGCTGGAAAGTTCATGGGTTGTATTTGTAGAAAGGTACTTTATTATTGTGATCGTGGTTATGATTATTTTACATCTGCAGATATGAAACTAGGTTTTTAATTACATTATTTATGCTTTCACAATTTTATGTAGTTAGCAGCTTTAAATGCAGCCTAGGTTATAATAAATAAATAATCAATTAAGATTTAATTATTCTAGTGGAATGTGTCTTTTGGCGTGACGTGAGTGCTTAAAAAATATAGTTTGGCACATGAGTTTCCCACAGTAGCCTACACGCGTCCCTCGCTGCTCCAGGGGGCGGGTCAGGACCTGGCCCGGACCAGACTGAACCATCCACAGCTCGCCAGGGCTTGTGCACCGATTCCAGCCTCTGCGCGTAAAACCGAGCCGTGGATTAAGAGTTTGGAGAAGCGGATGCTTTGCTTTATGTCACGGACGGCACCGATAGCGTCTCTACAGAAGTTCCAAACGAACTCGAAGCGCAACGCTCACCGCACGCACGAGGGCCGTGAGTGTGCAGGACTGAAGTGAAGTGAACGCGAGGAAATTGAACGCGCTGCTTTGGATACTTTGCTGGCCTTTGTTTCTCTGCCACGTTGCCGCACTTAAAAAGTTTTACGATTTGATTCACGGAACAATGCGGACATGAAGAGCCAACGCGAGGAGGAGCCCATCGGGACAGTGTGAGGACGAGGTCTGGACTTCAGTGCGGGGAGCTACATACACACAAGGTAAACCATACACACCTACACACTCCTCTGTCCTCTGTGTGTGTCTGCGCGTATAGAGGACGATTCCTGTGGCGTTTGTTTAACCCAAATCGGTCTTTAAACCGTGCGTAATGACGCGCTGCCCCGACATTTCACAGCCTTGATCAGTGCTCTTATGATTGACATGAATGAGGACTGACAGTCATATTTACACCAGCAGTGTGAGAAAGTAAAAATATATATCATAAAATTGTGGACTGCAGTTGAATAGTGCATGTTGTGTTGACACTCTGCACACTCGCGCCTGAACGGCGAACAGACCGGTTTGTCGCTGCCCAATCTGATATGCGTTGCCGCCCAGCGGTAGAGGGCGATTGGGTGGGCAGACCATCCGTCTGGGTGGGCACTGCCCACCCTTGTCTATGGCTAAAGCCGGCCCCGCTCCCTAATCTACCTAAAATTTTATGCTGATTATTTAATTATTGTTGATGTATTTTCCTGCCTTGTAAAGCACTGTGAATTGCTTTGTGTATGAATTGTGCTATACAAATAAACTTGCCTTGCCTTGCCTTGCCTGGTCTCTGGTTGCCTCTATTTTTATTTATTTATTAATTGCCTCATGTCTTTTTAATTATGGTAAAGTCACATCACATAATAAGAATATCACATCTAAAACTCACCAAAATGCAGAAAATTGCATTGATTTTTTCAAAATTCCCCAGACCTCCCTTTTTTTAAAGAGTAGCCTGATTCAAGCTGCTCAATGTCAAGACGTATCAGAGAATTTCTCTCTTCTGCAACCTCCAATAGCAAATATATAAGTGACAATATAAAAAAAGACTATTTACTTTTAATCAAATCCTTTTGGATTTCGGTTTGTTCAAAATCCTGCTTATGGCAGGACCCTAAAATAGAGTTCCCCCACCTCCCAAATCCCACTTTAACCACTGGTTATAGGACAGAACAATTTATACTTACTACTACTGTAATTTACATAACATAAGTTCTTGGGCCAGTTCTGTTGTAAAATATAATTGAATAGCCCTGCTCTAATTTTTCCTCCACAACACATGTACACTATCTGTGCCTGAGGGCACTCATGCACAAGTTCGTGGTCTCTGGTGTGTGTGTGTTAATTATGGGTCTAATTGACCTTTCGCCGAGCCCCGCCCCCAAACGGCTCTTGTCCAATCAAACATTGTAGCAACCGTTGCTATGTAAATATGGTCCGTCAGATCTTGAGCTCCAAGCAAGACGGTGAAGCGATGTGTCTATGGTTTATGTAAATCAGACCGCAGATACCTCGAAATATTGACCGGAGGAGTTGTGTTCTTTCCATTTCTAAAGCCGAAAACAACTGGAGCAGTGCCTACAATGGATTAAACAGTACAGGCGGCTCGGGACAGCTCCTCTACCAGCTAAATATATGGAACAAATGTCTGCTCAAAGGTAAAACTAATGTTTAACTACAGCTATGGACTTACTGTGTTGTTAGATCTAGAGGCAAGAACACAAACTAGACTGAAGTTATACCACGACGAGGATATAACTGCAGAAGTTAAGCTCTAAGCTGCTAAGTTAGCGAGCCTCTTAGCTTTAGCCAACACTAGTAGCTTTAGCTCGCTAACATAGCCTCGTAAATGAACAATATTCTTGCAATAGAGAAAAATAGACCTTAACATATGAAAGTGAACTTACCCGGCAGTGCAAGAGCAGGACAAGGCTGTGCTTGTTGTATTTGAGGTAACGTTAAAAATCACGGGTTTCTCTGATTTAGCTTGAGACCAGTAGCATTAGCCTCCATAGTAGTTATGTCCCCTCTGTTGCGTATTTTAATGTTTTGAATAAATCCCTCCGCTGCAGAGTGAACCCCTTTTGCCTCGATCTAGAGGATATCGCTGAAAAATTGCTTTAAAAAAGTCACTAACGCGAACAGGAGTACTTCTTTCTGTCATTGAAGTCTATGGCACGCTGTCATATTTGACGGACGTAGCAACAGTAACTAAGGAGGGCGGGGCTCTGCGAAAGGTCAATTCTAGACAGAATCAGGCTGAATCTGTGAATGGATTTATGGAACAGTGATCGGACCAGAGAGAAAACTACTCCTTCAGCACATGAGCCAGGCTGTGTTCAATAAACTAAAGCAACAGACAAGACGTAGGTTTATCTTGTCTTTGCATACTGCGCACCAGAATGTAAAATGGTCTTTTTATATAGCACTTTTCTACCAAAGCGCTTTACAATCTAGCATCCACTCACACAGTGTACGCAGATACTGAGGCATTGTGGGTTAAGTGTCTTGCCCAAGGACACAACGACAATCTACGTCCCACTGTGGCTCCTGGTGTTCCAGCGATCTCCCATCCAAGTACTAACCAGGCTCTTTCTTGCTTAGCTTCTGAGATCTGACGGGATCAGGCTTTGACAAACAGGTTTGGCCACAAAGGTCAGAAATGATCCTGACCAACACGACACAGCCGACCCAAACCAGCCAGGCAGAGTCATGTACAATGGGTTAGGGTTATAACCCATAGTACATGCCAGTGCAGTAAGATTTAGACTAACCTGGTTGTTTTTAGCAGAAAATGCTATTTTCAAGTTCTCTTGACAAGTTTTTTTAAACAAATCTGTTCTTGATTCAAGTACCGTAATTTCTGGATTATAAACCGCTACTTTTTTCATGAGCTTTGAACTATGCGGCTTATACGGCAATGCAGCAAAATGATAGATTCTCATAGACTTACTATTAACAAGTGCGGCCTATATATGTACCTTATCATTTTTCTTACTTAAATCTAGTGGGTGCGGCTCATATTCAGGTGCGCTCAATAGGGCAGAAATTACAGTAATTATGGCTTAAAACAGACACAAATTTGCTTAAAATAACATATTTAGATAAGGTAAATCAGGACAGAATATCTTAAAACAAGTCAAATAATCTTAGTAAGGCTTGGTCTTATTAAGTGAACAAATCTTAAAATTAGTCTTTTACGATGAATATGCTTAATTCAGTCATTCTATCTAAGTTAGATTTTCTTTTTTACAGTGTAGGTGTACGCACTTGCTCAGCAATCCTGCGCAGTGCTCTGTCTGTGATGTTTGTTTTTTGTCGAGAGATTTGTAGAAGATTTAATTCAGGTCACACTTCAACATTTTAGTCGTGAGTTTAGAAACAAACAAGGACAAAACTTAAGCCCATTGGTGCGTCTAAAAAGTGTATTTAGTTGCTCTATCTTCATTTGTTATTCACACGTTTCATCATCTTTTAATTAATCCTTATTTCATGTTTCTAAATCCAGTTTGTGTCTGACCATGTCTGAGTCGTCCTCTTCCTCCTCACACTGTCTCTCTGCTGCTCTGGGGTCTCCCACGATCCGCAGTCGCATCGATGTTCTAGCCGCAACATGCCTGAATTACAGTTAGAACACCGCTTGATAATTTACGAGCGACATAATATGCTTTTAATCACGCACTTACAGCACATGGTCTTTAGATTCGCATTAGTACGTTGCTAGTTATTCACACGCTGGCAGCAGAACGAGGCGAAACTGGAACACCTGAAAACACTGGAAATATAGGGTAATCTAGTTTGTAATGTTCCGCCAAACATACATTAAGACATGACACGACAGGCATAACAACTGAGTCTGAAGTTGCACTATATTCCATGTGGAAAAGCACTGATCCACATATTATCTGAATATACACATAGAAAGACTATATCTAAAAACATATCCAAATGTTAATTTTTTATTGTATTTTGTCAGTATATTTCTTGGTTTCATGTATTATTTTGAGTTCTGTTTATCTCTTGTGTATTTTTTTATATATTTGTATTTGCTCAAGTTCAAAAATAAGCCTCAAATGGAACCACAAAATAGATCGAAAAAACAAGTACAGAACAACAGGCTTATATATTTAGAAACATGACGCAAGACACAGACGCTCAGAACTGAAATCTGAGCACTACGTATATCTAGACAGTAACCCTCAAAGTATAGGAACACTAAGAATAGCTTTCAACCCTCGTGGCTTGCACCTAACATGCTGTGCTGGACTTCGATGTTTAAAACCAAACTTTTTCATAATTAAACGTACAATTTTCTCTTTGTGCCCAGGTCGCATCATCTCCACGTAATGGGTTCAGCGGCTTGGTCTCTTGTGTCCATATAGAAATACTACAAGACATACGTTTAGCATCGCGTGAAGCTGAAGGCATGAGGCCACAGCCCGCAGCAACTGAGGAGAGGCTCTCGGCTAAATACACGCAGGCCACGGAATTGACTACAAGCAATAATCGTGATTCTAACATGGAGTACCATTAAACATTGACTGACAAGATACACAGGCAGAAGAGCAGACATGGCACAGCCATTTTCTGCTGGCTCGACAAAGGCTGGACGAATAATTATATACATACTCCACTCATCACAACTATAGGATCGAGCCGGTGGGGAGCACAGGGCGGTAAAGTATCCAGCATCGCCGCTCGGACTGACACTGGGCGACAGGGAACTAAGACACCTGAAAGATGTTGATACGCACGGTGAAGCAACGGACAGTCACACTGTACAGTTCAGTCGGATGTCCGGGCCTTTCACAAAGTGCCCGGAGAGTGGAGCGCTTGTGTGCAATAAGCCATAACAACTCAAGGAGATGGTAAGAACTACTCAAAGTGTTAATACTCTTTTCTGACATCATTGTAATATTGAGGTAGGAGGATTTTTCAGTCAGCCTAAAGCAAGCCCCCAAAAAACTACCATTACTGTTACATTCATTAGAGCTGACTAAAAACAAATTTTTCTGTTTGTTAAAAGCCCTTCTAGGGACAAGTGCTGCGAAATAGCTAGCTTTGGCTATAAGCACTATTATGCGTGCATCGGACTGCTGTATTACAGTTAGTCATGTTTATGTATCTGTCCCTATTCAAATAAACCAATAAATAAAAAAAAATAAATAAATCCAAATGCTCAATCTCTTTTCTGAACATGAGCAACGAAGACTTTTATTTATTACCAACTACCGCAAAAAAATGTTAAAGTGCATATGACAGGTAAGACAACACTTTTTATTAGGCTCTAGTGACACGATTTATATTTAGGATTTTACTATGTTCCAGTTTGGTTATTTTGGTGACATAATCTTATTTTTGACAGGAATTATGACATATGTAGAGGTAACAAGGGATACTATCCATTACTTTAAATATGACAAACGCTGATTTGATAAATTAACACTCTGGTGTCAACATCTTTAGTTTCTTAAATTATTGTGAACTGTAAAAAAAAGTAAACAAGTTGCATGTTGAAAATTTTAATTTTCTTTCTGAGAGAATAGAGGAATTTTTGATGACTTGCCTGAAAATCCAGACAGCTATATAAAATATATCGTCTGGCCACATGTCCTCTTTTGCTTTCCAGTGGGGGCGTGATTGATAGAATTATCTCCAGAGGCAGTCGCATCGTTGCTGGCGTGGAAAACCAACATGGGCTGATTAAGAAGAAAAATCGGAAAAAATGTCGCAAACTGACAACATCATGGTTTCTGGGCAGAATCAATGAGGCGAAAGAAAAAACATATTTTAATGTGAGAGTTTCGGGTTAGGTTTGTTCGCAAATGACAGACTAACATCAGCCTTGTTTTAATCTGTGTCACACAAAAACTAATTGCCCTGACACGAGACAAACTAATAAGCACATAAGCATTAAACATGACGCAGACACAGGCAGACGAGCAAACTGGGAACCTCCGAATAACACAAATATACAAACGAACATTAACATGACGCCAGACACAGGCAGACCGAGCAGACTGGTCAACACCTGGAAACACAAAGTATACAAAACATACCATAAAATGACGCAGACACAGGCAGAACGAGCAGACTGGAACACCCCTGACAACCACAAAATATACAACATAACATTAAAACATGAGCAGACACAGCAGAAGAGCAGACCTGGGAAACACCTGCAACACAAAATTACAAAATACATTAAAACGATGACGCAGACACAGGAGAACGAGCAGACTGGAACACCCTGAAAACACCAAATATAAACATACATTAAGGCATGACGCAGAAACAGGCGACGAGCAGACTGAACACCCTGAAAACACAAATATAAACATACATTAAACATGAACGCAGACACAGGCAGAACGAGCAGACTGGAACACCTCTGAGAACAAAAATTTACACTGTAAAAAATAAAATGCAGCTCACTTAAAAAAATGTAAGTTTCAATTTCTGCCCAAGTTTTATGTTGATAAACTAATGTGCCGTAAAGTTGTTTTGTCATTCTTTTCTTCATTTTCCTCTTTCTCCTCCGCTTTCGCTCCTCTCATTCTTTTATCTCTGTTTCTCTCTTTCTTTTCCCCTCTCTCTCCTTTCCCTCTCCTGTTTATTTCTCTTTCCCTCTCTTTTGCTCCTCTCTTTGTCTCTCCGCCTCTTCATTTCTCTATATCTCTCCTGTCTCTCCTCTTTCTTTCCTCTCTTCACTCTCTCGTCTTTCCTTTCTCTCTCTTTCGCTCCTCTCTTTTTCTCTCTATTTCCTCTCTTCTCGGTCCCTTTTTAACTGGTCTCTCTCTCTTCTTCGTCTTCAGTTTTCTCCTTTTTCTCTTCCCCTTTTTCTTTCTCTCCTCTTCTCTTTTTAATCTTCCTGTTCTCTTTTCTCTCACCTCTTTTTCTCTAATGTTTCTCTTCTCTTCTTCTCTCCCTCTGCCTTCTCATCTCTTTCTCATCTCTCTTTTTTCATCTCCTATTTCTCTCTTTCCTCTCTCTCCCTCTCTTCTTTCTTTCCTCTCTCTCTCTTTTCCCTCTCTCTCGTCTTCTTTTCTCTCTCTCTACCTCTCCCTCGTCCACTTCTTTCTCTCTCTCTCTCTCTCTTCTTTTCTTCCTCCCGTCCTCTCTTCTCTCTCTCTCTCTCATCTCCTTCTCTCTCTTCTTTATCTCTCTCTCTCTCTCTTCTTTTCTCCCTCCTCTCTCTCTCTCTTCTTCTCTCTCTCTCTCCCTTCTTCTCTCGCTCTCTTCTTCTCTTTTCTTCCTCTCTCATTCGCCTCTCTTCTTGCTTCTCTTCTCTCCATCTATCTCTCGCTCGTCTGGCTCCCTCTCTCTCTCTCTCTTTTCCTTCTCTCCCTCTCTCTCTCTCCTCATCTTCTTTTCTCCTCCTCTCTCTCTCTCTCTCTTTTTCTCTCTCTCCGTCTTTCATTTCTCTCTCTTCTTCTCTTCCTCTTTCTCCTCTCGTTGGTCTTCTTTCCTCTCTCTCTCTATATTCTCTCTCTCTTCTGTTTCTCTCTCTCTGCTCTCTCTTCGTCATTCTCCTTTTCTCTCTCTCCGTCTCGTCTCTTCTCGCTTTTTTTCCTCTCTCGTCTGTCCTCTCTCCCTCCCTCCCTTCTCCTCTCTTCCTCTCCCTCCTCTCTCTCTTCTCTCCTCTCTCTCTCCTCTTTTCTCTCTCTCCCTTCTCACTCTCTCTCTCATCAGTCTCTCCTCGCCTCCTCCTCCCTCCCTCTCTCGTCTCTGCTCTTCGTCTCCTCTTCTCTCTCATAACTTCAAATGTCCCAAGTTGAATTTTTTTTGACTCATTTATGTTATATCATTAAGTTAGTTATAATCAACATAAAAGATTTAAGTTAGTTTAAACTTTTTGGCCTTAGGATTTTTTACAGTGTAAAGTTAACATGACGCAGACACAGGCAGAACGAGCAAACTCCACTCTCCAGAACACTCAATCACACTCACAACAGTTTCATTATAAACCATGTGTCTGGAGAGTCGCATTTTCAGACTGATTTTATCTCTAAACCACTTTTGTAAAGCCTTTTTGAACGGGACAAAACTGCACACAGAACAGTCTTATCTGGCAACACATCTGCCTCTCATGATCTGGCAACGCTGCTGAGTCATGTATTTCTTTGGTCTGTGAAACTGTCAGACTCAAAGTGGGAAAAGTCCTGGAGCCGAGTCACATTCATGAGACGTAAATATTTAGAAAGGATTATTTCACTTCACAAGAGCCCGAAGGTCGAAGGTCAAGAAAACCACTCTGGGAGGAAAAAGCTTTAGTCTTTTTATTTAGAAGAGGTAAAACAATTTAAATAAACAAAAGGACACTTGGTTAAACCCTGGAGCAGTGAGGGAGGGTCCTGGGGGAGGTTAAACTGTGCAGCTTTATTCACTGTAAACATATCAATATCATCGGCCACCATGTCATCTATTCATTCATGGCCGATTCATGTACCTCTTATTCATTCTAATATGGACTGATTGAAAGATTATTTTTAAAAACTGAAAACATGTCAGACTTCTTGAATAAATGGACAAAGCAAAAATGATTAATGAGAAGATTTTAGTCTCAATGGCAGACGACTGATCATTAGTGATAGGCCAAAATGAAACGCTGCTTCATTGGGGCTTCGCTTTGCCCACCACGACCAATCAGGCTTGCTTTGTTTCATTCTGCGTCACACAAATAAACTTCATCTGATTGGACGGTTTGTTGTGGAGTTGATCTGGAACATCAGACTCACTCTGAGCAGTTTGCTAAAGCCTGGTTCTGGATCCCAGACCAACCAAGTGTAAAATACACTTAAACACGACTTTTTTTTAATCACATTTGGGACATAATACTGTTCAATATTCATTCATTCATTCATTTTCTACCGCTTAATCCCGTTAGGGGTCGCGGGTGACTGGAGCCTATCCCAGTAACTTTGGGCCTTAGGCGGGGAACACCCTGGACAGTGGCCAACTTGCCGCAGGGTCAGACAGACAAACATTCACTCTCACATTCACTCACTAAGGGAAATTTACAGTGATGCCCAATTAACCTAAACATGCATGTTTTTGGAGGTGAGAGGAAACCGGAGAAAACCCACGGTGACACGGGGAGAACATGCAAACTCCACCCAGAGAGATCGTGCCTGTTCAATATATTATAAAATAATGCATAAGGGCTTATTAGACCTACAGTATGTTATATTAGGCTTTATAAACTAAAACAGTGATTCCCAAAGTGGGGTCTCTGCAGGGGGGCCTCCAAAGGTTGTCCACCCAACTAGCATGACAGAAAACTGTGTTTGAAACTAACTTTATATTTTTAATTTGACTAATTTACGGTTTTAAATCCACATGCATTATTATTTTGCTTTTTTGGCATCTTAATATGAGACTATATACATTCTACTTAATTTTGAATGGAGTGTGAAATATTACTGAGGGCCTCGGACAATCTACGGGTCAATAGGGGGCCGCGGCTCCGAAAAGTTTGGGAATGGCTGAACTAAAAGTTTGATTTATACAATACAGACCTAGCGCTGTGCAATGTAACAATCGTGGGAACGAGAGAAAAGTGTCTATGGTGCCAGTCCTTTTCTATCGTTTGTAACCTTGTTGTATCAATTATTACAGCAACTATGACGTCTGTGGTATAAAATCTACTTTGTCACACGTGTTATAGTGTAACTTCAACAAAACCATAGTTAAAGTAGTTTTTCTACATCGTTTGAGACGCCCTTTCTTTCTCGCGCACAAGTCTGTGAGCATGTCAGAAGAGACGGAGAGATAGTAAGAAACATTGTCCAGGAGAAGGAGAAGTGACTCGGACAGAATTCAGCGCCACCGTGAACAGAGACAGTCAGCACAGGTTTTCCTTTGCCACTCATCATCTCCCTCACCAGTGTTCTACTGCTCTCTTCCTGCTGTGTGTACGTCTTCACGCTGCCTGTTTGTGCACTGGCTGGGTTCAGGTCTGCAGCCAGAGCCTCGTGGAACGCTGGCCCGATGACTCAATAGCAGTTGTCCCTAATGTGCCACACTTTCTCTAGTTCAGGCAGGTCATATGAAACCTTCTTGGTGAAAAGATTTAACCTACACTGTTGAGTTCTTTAAATGAAATATATGCAGCAGGAGACACTTTTGAGACTGCAGCGAAACAGACGACACAGACAAGACATTAGCACGTCTCCTTATCACTTTACTCCATCGTTTACTTTGTGGTGTGATGGTTGTTAGCGAGAGGAAACTAAGAAGCTTTAGCTACAGCTCCAACCTGCAGATGTTAAAGGACCAGAGACAAACGTAAGCGCAAATAAATAGTTTTTGTTTCGTTCATTCTGACCTTCTGACTCAACGTATTACACTTAGAAGAGAGAAATCCCACTTTTGCAGCATAAAAGCTTCATTAAATGTGCTGAACAGCCCAGCCCTGAGGTAAAAGTCTGAATAAAACATGAATACCAGTAAAACTCTTGTGACTGACCATGAACTTGTCTCCGTCGGCTCCTCCGGCCTGTCCCACGAACACTCCGGCTCCAGGCTCCAGCTCCAGAAGGTCCGGGGAACGCTCGATCCGGGTCACCTGAGGCTCCGGGTCACAGTTCAGGTAAAACTTCACCTTGTCCTCGTCCACGGCCACGGCGAAGCGAGTCCACTGGTTCTGAAGAGACGAGACGGGGAAACGGGCAGCTTCAACGGTCTGAGCCGCTCCGGGCTCCGAGTAGAACAGGATCACCTGAAAGAGAAGAATGAAAAGAACAGGATCAGCTGAAGAAAGACAAACCAGAAGAATGAGATCAGCTGAGGAAAAACTAGAAGAACAAGATCACCTGAAGGAAGAACGAAAACAATAGATCAACGGAGAGAGAAGAACAGGATCACCTGAAGGAAGAACGAAAAGAACAGGATCAGCTGAAGGAAGAACGAAAAGAACAGGATCAGCTGAAGGAAGAACGAAAAGAACAGGATCAGCTGAAGGAAGAACGAAAAGAACAGGATCAGCTGAAGAAAATATAAAAGAACAGGATCAGCTGAAGGAGAAAGAGAAGAACAAGATCACCTGAAGGAGAAAGAGAAGAACGAGATGAACTGAAAGAGAAGAACAGGATCAGCTGAAGAAAGACGAAAGAACAGGATCAGCTGAAGGAGAAAGAGAAGAACAAGATCACCTGAAGGAGAAAGAGAAGAACAGGATCACCTGAAGGAGAAAGAGAAGAACAAGATCACCTGAAGGAGAAAGAGAAGAACAAGATCACCTGAAGGAGAAAGAGAAGAACCAGATTAACTGAAGGAGAAAGAGAAGAACGAGATGAACTGAAGGAAATATAAAAGAACAGGATCACCTGAAGGAGAAAGAGAAGAACAGGATCACCTGAAGGAGAAAGAGAAGAACAGGATTACCTGAAGGAGAAAGAGAAGAACAGGATCACCTGAAGGAGAAAGAGAAGAACGGGATCACCTGAAGGAGAAAGAGAAGAACAGGATCACCTGAAGGAGAAAGAGAAGAACAGGATCACCTGAAGGAGAAAGAGAAGAACAAGATGAACTGAAGGAGAAAGAGAAGAACAAGATGAACTGAGAGAGAAGAACAAGATCAGCTGAGGAAAAGAACAAAAGAACAAGATCAGCAGAGGGAGGAGGAGAAGAATGAGGACAGCTGAAGAAGAGCAAACAGCAATAGCAACAAAATTCTACTTTAAAAACTGTGTAAAAAAGCACTTTTTGTTGCCAAGGTCCTTGCTTTTAAATGCCAAACAGAATCTCCCAAATAAAACATTTTTCTAGGCTACTGCATAACAAAACTGCACAGGTTGGGTAAGGTCTGTTTTATCAAAGAGCCGTTATTTGATTGCTTGAAAGAGACAGAGAAAAAACTTCCTCAGAGAAATGAATGGACTGACTTTAATGCACAGAGAAATGGGACAAACCAGCTTGGTCTTCGAAGAAAAAGTACAGAGCATCCGGAAAGTATTCGCAGCTCTTCACCTTTTCCACATTTTGTCATGTTACAGCTCCATTCCAGTTTGTATTAAAGGAATCTCTTACCTCAAAATTCTACACACAAGACCTCATTATGACAATGTGACGAAAGTTTTTTTCTTTGACATTTTTAAAATTGATTAAAAATAAAAAAGTAGGAAATCACATTCACATAAGTATTCACAGCCTTTGCCATGAAGCTCAACATTGAGTTTAGGAGCATCCTTTTTCCACTGATGATCCGTGTTTCTACAGCTTAACTGAAGTCAACCTACGATAAGTTTAGTTGATTGGACATGATTTAAGGCACACCTGTCTAGAAGGTCCCACAGATGAGCTGCAGGTCAGAGCAAAAACACCAAGCATGAGGTCAAAGGTTATGTCTGTAGACCTGAGACAGGATTGTCTTGTGTCACAAATCTGGAGTAGGAAACAGAAATAATTCTGCTGCTTTAAAGCGAACCCTGACTATAATCATATGTTTTCCCTAAAACACTTATAATATCATCACTTATATAAATACAGGACAAATACCTTGGAAGTATTTGTAGTTTTATTAAAATAGTAGTTTAAAGGGGCACTATGTAAGAAAAACAAACAAACAAAGTGATTTCCACTTTTGAACACCAGAGGGAGCCATTCACATGCATTTTGCCTGTTAAGCATGCTGCCATCTAGCGTCAATAATCCACATTCCGGCCCGTAATAAAACATTTCAAATACGTATAAATGTATCACAATAGATGTGGATTGGTTAACCGTGCTCTCTTAAGTATTCATGTTGTAAAGAATAAATATGATTTAAATGTTTGTGGACTAATAAGTGATAATTAAAATTCCTCTCAATCTTACACAGTACAGCCCCTTTAAAGAAACTGGGTGCACGGTAGCAGAGTGGTTAGAGCTCTGGCTTCCCAATAAGGAGGTCGTGGGTTCGACTCCCGGGTCGGACCATATCAACATCTCATGATCTCTCTGGGTGGAGTTTGCATGTTCTCCCCGTGTCACCGTGGGTTTTCTCCGGTTTCCTCCCACCTCCAAAAACATGCATGTTTAGGTTAATTGGGCATCACTGTAAATTTCCCTGAGAGAGTGAATGAGAGAGTGAATGTTTGTCTGTCTAACCCTGCGACGAGTTGGCCACTGTCCAGGGTGTTTCCCCGCCTAAGGCCCAAAGTCACTGGGATAGGCTCCAGTCACCCGCGACCCCTAACGGGATTAAGCGGTAGAAAATGAATGAATGAGTTTAAAGAGATACCTGGAGGCTGCCATTTTGCTTTGGTTATGACATAAAATGGTTGTCTGTGTCTTCTGGTGGTTGTCAAGGTAACAACCTAGGGAGCAACCATGGCAACAACCAAAAGCAACCATTTGACATCATCAACCCCAGAATGCATTGCACCTGGACAATATGGCTGCTCCCAGTGGCTCAAAAACAATGCAGATTTTATAAAAATAGTAAGAGGTTATATATTTGTTTGCAATTTATTTTAGTAAACATGACCTGTACTGGCATTTTAGCCATATTTGTCTTCATAGTCAGGGATCCCTTTAAGGGTTCCAATGAGCACAGTGGGCTCCATTATACGTAAATGTAGACGTTTGGAACCATCAGAACTCTTCCTACAGCTGTCCGTCTGTCTAAACCGAGCAATCGAGGGAGAAGGGCTTTAATCAGGGAGGTGACCAAGAACCTGATGGTCATTCGGTCAAAAGCTCCAGCGTTCGTCTGTGGAGAGAGGAAAGAGCTTTCTAGAAGGACAAACATCTCCAATCAGGCCTGTGTGGTAGTGGCCAGATGAAAGACCTCAGACTCAGACTTTTGTTTCTTATGGGCTGAGAGTTATTCAATTTTGGCAAATTCCAAACGAGCTGCCATGTTGCTTTTACTAAGAAGTGAAATTCAAAAAAAATATTCTCCACTTTTTTCTCATTGTCATATTGTGTGTAGAATTTTTGAGGTAAGAGAGTAATTTCATACATTTTTGAATGGAGCTGTAACATGACAAAATGCGGAAAAAGTGGAGCGCTGTGAATACTTTCCGAATGCACTGTAGATGTACAATGGAATGATAGGGTTAGATCACGTAGGATGAGCACGTTTTTGAGTAAAAATGATGCGCTTTTAAATATGCTATAAAATATAAATAGGTCGATATCTGCAAATATCGGATATTGACCCATCTCTATCTAAAACAGCATCATGTGACTCACCTCCTGGTTGTTGCCCTGGACCTCCGACAGCTTGACTCCGACGTACACGAGGCTCTGCGCCGCGTCGATGACGGAGAACACGACTCCGGGCCGGCCCGGTCGTGGGCTTCAGGTGGAACATGAGGGCGAAGTTGCGGTGGAACGGATTGGGCAGGTGGGCTCGAGCTAGCTGGCCCGTGTTAGCGTCAGGGCCGAACGCGTAGCCGGGGGCGTTGTCCGGGCCCAACTCCCGCGTGATCTCGTCCGGGGGGCGGGTCTCCGATGAGCTGCAGCAGGGACACGCCGCTGTCCTCTGGGAAAAGACACGAGAAAGACGTTTGAGTGAAAGAACGAGGAGAGAAAACAGTGAATCTACTGAGCAAGAGTCGTGTTTGAGAACATTTGAAGAGCAGAACTGAAATTTTGTTGATTTTTTGCACAATTTATCACAACTTTTCAAGATAAAGTGGATTAATTTCATCTTTATTGACCCTGTTTTGTCCCGCCCACTTTTCTAGGACGTGCACTTCCTGTTTAGCTGCATTTAGCCTGTACATTTCAGTCGATGGGTTTATTTTAACTGTCATTATATTTAATTAAAATTGCCCCACAAGACAGACAAACAAACACGTTAGTTACCTTAACAGAGCTAAAACAGGAAGTGCATTTCCAAGCCAAGTGGGCGGGACAAAGTAGGGTCAATAGAGCGGATCAGAGCAGGCAGCTGTTTTCTCTCTCTCTCTTTCTCTGATTCTTATTTCTTTTTCCACTCTTTCCTCACACTCTTTTCTTTCTCTCTTACTAGCAAACTCTCCATCTACTTCCTTCCTCTTTCTCTATCTGCTATGTCTCCCTTTCTCTATCCCTCTTCTTTCTTTCTCCCTCTCACACTTTCATTACTCTTTCTCTCCCTCTTCTTTTTCTTTCACACTCTTCTCTTTTTCCTCTCTTTCTCTCCCTCTTCATTTCTGTCTCTCGTGCCCTCTCTTTTTCTCTCTTACTCTCTCTATCCTTCCTCTTTCTCTATCTGCTATCTCTTTCTTTTCTCTCTAACTTTCCCGTCTCTCTCCCTTCCTCTCTTTGCTCACACTTATTTCTCTCTTGCTCTCTCTCCCTCTTTCCTTACTCTCTCCCTTTTCTTTCTCTGTCCCTCCCTCTCTTTGCTCACACTTTTTTTCTCTTTCTTCCTCTCTCTCACTCTTTCTCTCTCTAGGTTTCCCCTCTCACTCCCTCTCTTTCCCTTCTCTCTCTCTCGTTAATCTCCCTCTTCTTTCTTTCTTATTTTCCTCTCTCTTGTTTCTCCTTGTCCTTTCCTGACACTCTTTTCTTTCCCTCTCTCGCTCTTTCCTATTTCTTTATCTGCTTATCTTTCTCTCTTTCTCTTTCTCTCTCTCTCCCTCATCTTTTTCTTTCTCTGGGCGACACGGTGGCACAGCGGTTAGCGCTCTGGCCTCGTAGCAAGAAGGTCCTGGGTTCGACTCCCGGGCCGCCCGGGCCTTTCTATGTGGAGTTTGCATGTTCTCCCGTGTCTGCGTAGGTTTCCTCCGGGTACTCCGGTTTCCTCCTACAACTAAAAACATGTCCATTAATGCCTCCCCTGACCCTTCCCCCAGGGCTCCTCTGCAAAAGAGATTCTGAATCTCAGTGGGACTTCCCTGGTTAAATAAAGGCAATTAAATTCTCTCTCAGTCATGTTTTTTTTTTTTTTTTTTTTTTTTCAGAACTGTGAAAGCTGGTCCGGGTCGTTGACTTTGATCATGCTAATCAAAACTAACTGATGAGACAAACAGACATTACTGTTTAAAAACTGTTTGATCTACTTCATATAAAACTTTTGCTCAGTAGATCCACGTTTGCAGCTGAGGGAGGGCAGCAGGCACAAGACTCTGACAAAACACAGAGAAAACACAACAACAACAACAACAACAACAACAGCAACAGAAACACACGTGGGACAAACTCCAAACTCATCACACTAGAGACCTGCATCGGGCGGGAATTCCCGCGGACCCACGGGACCGGTGAGCAAACCCTCGTGATCGAGCGGTTTTAACGTTGCCTCGGGCGGGAACGGGCGTCAGGCCAAACACTTCGGGTCCCGACCGGACTCACGCTCTCTCCGCTGTCTTAAAAATATTACATAGCAAGAAAGAAATACCGCTTTGTGCGCGCTGCTGGTCAACAGAGAGACACAACACGGACACCTGCGAGGTGCAGACATGTAAACTCACTGCTGTATTTCCTAGTCTAGCGTGCGTATCGGAGCATCATCTGTGCGTCCTCGCGCCAGCAGCAGCCGCAGCACGGGCGTAAGCTTTCCCAGAAGAATGAATTAATGCTGGCTTTTACGCACGGAGAGATGGAGATAATACACACGGAGTTTGGGCAAATAAAGGGTTTGTTAGAGGTGCGAGGAGCTTTGTATTTCAGGTAAGAAATACACAAACATCATGGCTTTATGATTGAATGTGTCAAACGAACATAATTGCCTTGTTACAGACTATTTAGGCTGGTGCCAAATCATTTTAAGTCTAGATGCAGAGAGTTATGCAGAGTTTAGTCATTTGTGTCCGTGTTGTTATGCCCCGGGGCGGCCACGCAACCTCCGTGTCACCAAAAAAAAAAAAGTCGGGACCCGACGGGACCCGCGGGAGCTTCTCGGGCGGGCAGGCACACGGGGGCGTCGGGATCGGGCGGGAACGGTCACGGATGCTTCGGGATCGGGCGGGAGCGGTCATGAAAATCTAGTCCCGTGCAGGTCTCTACATCACACCACTTCACCTTCGCTGTGATTAAAAACTCAGCAGTGACTCAGCTCTGTCTGTGACTATACTACAACCGTTTAGATTCACAAACCTCTGCTTCCAAACTCTGTCACGATCAAAGGTTTTACTGCAGAAGACAAACTGGGCTCCAGTGTAAACATCTGAACTTCCTCTGAATGAAACCAACAAAACTGGGACCAAAAGAGGGACCAAACAGACAACTAACAGGGCACAAAATGGGAGAAAACGGGGACCAAACAAAGACCAAATGGGGAGCTAAAAGAAAGAAAAACAGGGAGAAAACATGGACCAAACAGGGACCAAACAGAGGCTGTGCGACAGGTTTATGATCAGACAGAGTCAGAGCACAAACACAGCCTGGGAATCAAACGGTGAACCTTCTCGCTGTGAGGTCGTAGCACTGACCACTGCACCACTGCACCACCGTGTCTTGTCCTTCTCTACTTTTATTATCTTCAGTAACAAGACTAAAGCCTGGTGAGAGTCTGAGGCAGTGAGACTGAGTGACATGAGAAACCTGCTCCACTTTAATCAGACCAAAACCTCCTGCTGCTGTTGTTTCACAAAAATCACATCCTCCACCGCGCAGCTGCACCAGGGGCCTCGTCCTGCAGAGACCAGGCTCCACCGAGCAGCTGCACCAGGGGCCTCGTCCCGCTGCGTCACGAGGACAGAGTTATAAACAAAAAAACACCTGAACAGCTTTATTTACAGCAACATTGGAACATGTTTGATCCGGAGAGAGAGAGAGCAGTAGTTTTATCTTAGCTTTTACCTAACCCTTTTCGTAAACTTACTCTAGCTTTAATTCCACAGCAGGGCCTGAGCTTAAGCACAATGAACCCGGCACGACATAACTATTGCCGTGGCCCAAGAGCCCAGGCACCGGAGCTGCTGTGGAGCACAGCCTCAGACAGAACCAGAGGAACCGAGGCTGCTGCGGAGATCGCTCCCACGTTTGTGATGCGTATTTGTGGAGACAGATCTCAGGTTTACAAATAGAGACGCAGCAGGCTGTCAATACACGTTCACCCAGGTACCACGACACTAATGCTTCCTAACTGGGCTGAGCTTATAAGACTAATGGGGGTGTCTTGAAATCGTCCAGGACATCCAGACATGTAAAAACATCCCACCGCATGAGCTTCTGGCCGTGGACAACAGGTCCAGACTCTAGAAGTACCACAGCAGCATTAGCCTGACTCTACAGGGTAGAGTCAATTCTACCCCTGGTTCTGGGCAGAGAACACTCCAGACACGTTAGGCGTTTTCTCACATGAAAGTACCAAGAACTAAGAGGAATACCCTGGCTGCATGTTTGTGTTCATACAACAGCAGTTTGTGAAAGTGGGGCTAAATAGTTTTAACATTAACATTTGTATATTCTGGAACATTTAAATACTTCATAGGTAGTTTTTTTTCTCCCTTCTACGTAAATTATGATGCACAAAAGCTAAAACATCACTAAAATCAATCAGTATTTATTGTTCTATACTGACAAAAAATTGACCGAAAAATATCCTGATAATAGTTACTATTTACGAATTTAAACATTTATTTTGAGAGCTACTGTTTTTAAGTAATTTTTCTCAAGGATAAGGAAAGTTTGTCTAAACCTCAGAATATATAGAACATGTTTCCAAACGTAGTTGGTGTTGTAAAAGTGTTTGTGTCTCCAAAAAGTTCCTGGTCTGACTGGAAACTAAAAAAGTCCCTAAAGTGTGGCCCCAGTCCATAGTTCCTGTGTGAACGGACTTAAAATAGTGACTGGAACTAAATAAAGTGATTACATTCTTTCAACTGCAGATGGCGTTATCTCAGAAAAAACAAAACCGCAGAGAAGAAGAACTGTGTAGATCTGTGGTTCAGGTCTCCAGCTTTGACCCTATTTTGTCCCGCCTACTTTTCTAGGACGTGCACTTCCTGTTTAGCTGCATTTAGCCTGTAGATTTCAGTCGATGGGTTTATTTTAACTGTCATTATATTTAGTTAAAATTGCCCCACAAGACAGACAAACAAACACGTTAGCTACCTTAACAGAGCTAAACAGGAAGTGCATTTCCAAGCCAAGTGGGCGGGACAAAATAGGGTCAATACTACCGGCTGCCCTGGGTCAGGCTGCCATTTTACTGACCACCACCACCGACCATCCAGACAAGACACAACAGTCGTCCCACTGAGAGTCCCCATCCAAGCTCTGCCCAGACCCAACCTGCTTAGCTTCTGACAAACTGAAATGGCCACACATTCGCAAAAATGTCTGCTAAAATAAATCTGGATTAAATGCAGTGTGAATGTTTGTAGAAATGTGTGAAACGACCTTTAAGATATCCTCTGACACAGTTCAGTGTTATTAAAGGAAAAACTGTCTCCGTTATGACCTCATCTCATTCTCCTTCTCTGTGAACACATCTTATTTCCGCTCCTTTCACAGACACTGGAGCTCTCTGAACCTGCGGCTGAGGACAGACGACGTGTTTGGATGTTTTTGGACAAACAGCTGATCTCACAGTCACAGGGAGATTCCACTGACTCACTCACACACACACAGAGAGTAACACCACGACTGCAGGAAGATCAAGAAACTGTCACTAAATCTAAAATATAAGCAGTCACAGTGTAAGGAGTCAGTCTGGTGAAGCACAGTTTAACAATGTTCTGTAAAATAAGTGTGTAACTACGAAGTTCTTTCACTATATCCATCTGTAAGTGTTTGGGAAAAGGCGGGGCGTTTAGTGAAATACTTCGAGCTGATTGGGTGTGGGGCCGACCTTATTTGTGCTTAGCCAATCACAGCAACAACTCATAATGGTATATCCAATGTCCACGTGGGATAGAACAAGTGTCACACATACTGCTCTTCTTTCAAAAAGAAATGACTGACAAAAGCAGCAGAAACACAAACATCCACGAGAGCAGCCATCTTTGTTTAGCTTGAATCAGACTCGGCGCTAACAGCCCGTGTTAGCTCCGCCCTGCTACAGTGTGATTGGACCGAAACACCGCTAGTTCGGACTCCCAAACCAATCGGGCAGCTGGAAGGCCAGATGGTTTATCTTGTGTTAGTGAATATCTGAGATAAACCATCTGGCCAGGTTAGCACACCAGATTCCTCAGGTTTATGTGACAACATGGCAGAAGCTGCACTTTGATGGACAAAACTCAATAAAACAGTACGTTTCTGCAGAACCACAGGAAAAAACAGATGGATTTGTGTCTTTTAAAGCTTTTTTAAATAACATTGGTGATGTTATATTATATTTCCCAACATTCATACAAACATTCAGTGGCAGAAAATGCTGTACAAACCTTGTCACTTATCACTGTGACTCTGCCTGACGCTTTTCCACAGATAAACAAGGCTACATGTACAGTATTACAGTAATATTTCTGCCGTTTTCGCTTTGCTGCATTTGTAAAACATAGCTAACTTCCCCAACAGCACAACTTTCTCACTTCTCCTCTTCCAGACCATGTCCTTTTAAACCTGTCTCTGTACTCCTCCATTGTCACGTCCGTACTGCAGTAGTTTAAATGTTTTGTATTGCTTGTTTTGCCGTGTCAAGATCGTCAGAGACAAGCGGCCAAAGTCCCCAAACACTATTATTTTGAGAATTTTCCAACAGAAGAAGCTGCAGCAGTGCGAACTAATCGAGAAATCTACCCAAAATCACTTCAGTGGCAAGTCCATTTCAACGCACTGGACGTGTCAAGACATTGATTTAACGTGACGTAAACTGAACACTTTTGGACGCTCCAACACTGTCCAGTCTGAACTAGCACGAAGCAGAATTACACCAAACAGTCAGCTCTAATGTTCACCCAAAATTATCCCTGCAGGCAAGAAAATATGTGTATCTGCAATATTTGGATCAGATCTTTGGAGTGGCACTTTGGCTGCAGGGAGTTAAGTTTGTTGTAAAGCATTTGAAGGTCTGAGAATCTGAAATCTCTGCAAAGTCGATGTGTTTGAAATGCCCGGAGGCTCCGGTGTCTGTGAGAATCAGTCAGGCCCGGGCAGCTCAGCCATAAAAATACTTTCCATTCTCATCACAGATTTCCTCCACAAAACCTGTCTCTCGCGTCGTCTAAAGCTTCCACCTGGAACTTTCCTCTCTGCCTGTCCTTCTGCACGACTCACAACACTTAAATATAAAAAAAAAAAACAGATTAAACTCTGCAGAAGACGCTTGATCTTGAAATATTTTGGTGTTGTAAACTGCTCTGTGTTTGAGCGTGTAATTATTCGTGTAAATGAAGCGCACACATCTGTTTATGTCTGACACCGGAGCCTGTGTAAACCCGCTCAGCCACACCTGCCCGGGGCAATCAGACACAGGCAAGAGTGAGATCATCAGACTAAAGATATTTCCACCACAGACGAGTCGTAAAAACAACATCTGTGAAGCGGCGTTTGATTCGGAGATGGAACGTTTATGGACCGGAGTGAAAGTTCTGTGGTGTCACGCTAACCTCAGCTAACATCCACTCTGACTTTACTGAAGTGAGGCTACATGAGAAGAACAAATGGTTTCTGCAGAATCGTGACAGAGGATCGAGAAGTAGTTCTATTTTTAGCCATCCATCGTCTCTTTCCTTATAGATTCCATTTATTTTTGCCGCTTTGGGCTGCTGTTACTTTGAATGCTGCGTCAATTGTGACACTGCACTCTCTACTTTCTGTTTCATTATAAACAAAACAATATAAACTCCTGTAAAGGGTAAAGCCTGTGTGGATATAAGCAGGTTTATGCAAAGTGCAACTGGAGCTCAACAGTGTTGTCCTGGTTCCAAAATCTCGGACCCATGTTAAATTGCTATAGGAGATTCGATAAAAAATTTAATTAAAAGTTTGGAAACGTCTTTGGGGCTAAGCAGCTCTGTGGTGAATCACGAACATAAGACCTACGTTTTTGTTTAAAAAATGTTTTTTCAGTTTTATAAACTACGAAGTTATTAAGTTCTAGATGTGCTTTTAAGACTGAAAACAACCGCGCTGTGGATCAGAGTTAGCACATAGCTGGATAGCCCGCGATATGTCTTTAAACTCTCGAATTTTTCAAAAAGCCTATGGCACTTTAACATGGGGCAAAATACTTCCAGAACCAGGACGATCATCCACTGTTGAGCTCCATAGAAAAGGAGAGATGGCAATAAAGTGCAGGAGTAAAGAACACTTTATTGTCCCCGTAGGGAAATGTGTCCTCTGCATTTGACCGTCCTTTAGACTAGAGCCTCTCATCAGCGAGCGCCACAGCGCAGCGCTCTTGTTAGGCTTGGTCAGGACGACTGTAGCTGGAGGATATTCCTAACCTGCATGTTTTTAGGTGTTGGGAAAACCGGAGAAAATCCACCCAGACACGGGGAGAAACATGCAAACTCCACACAGAAAAGCCCGGACTGTACTTGCTGTGAGACACATGCGCCACTCACTCTGCCAGTGCGCAGCTGCTTTTTCTTACAGTTCCATCTGTTCTCATGTCTTGTGTGTAAATACCAGGCTATGACAAACTGCGTGTCATGACGACGCTTCTGCCTGTTTTGGCGTGGTTTAGACACATGATGTGGTTGAAGCATGGAAGTATAATTAGAACTGGAAGATGGCTTGTGCTCAGTGGCGCATTGATGCCGAAAATGATTTTTACTTCCGCGCTCTTTCCTGAATACGGGCTAGCTCCTCCAACTATCATGACGTCAGAAAGTGACAGTGATCACTTCTGACCAATCAGAGCGATGGTGGCCTGAGTGGGGGGAGAGCGGCGGAGGAGCGGAGAGAGCGCGGGCAGAGCGGTAAGCTAGGCTAAACCCTGTTTAAGCGAAAAATTGGAAAATTATATGTTGTGAAACTAGAGAGAAATACCTTCAAAATGAGACCTTAGTTAAAGCTGTAGGTGCCGTGTCCGCGGAGCAATAGCAGTTTGAAGTGCCGAAAAATGCATTGACCGTCTATGGGGAAATTTTTCTTGTGCCCAACCGTCGCTGCAGAACTGCATAGTGGCCATATCGCCACTCGCATCAGGAAAGAGGGGGTAGAGCCCAATGCAGATAATATAATACATCCATGGGTTGAAGACAAACAGGATGTTTTTTTGGGTTAACGGCAACATTTAGGTCTGAAGTTGCAAAAATGTATAAGTTTAGGTCTGATGCTTGGAGTTGGTTAAGGTTAGGATTAGGATTGTGTTAGTCTTCATGAATAGTCACACGTCTTTACATTCACCATTGAAATAAACTGGGACAGAAGCACGTGAAATACACACGCATAAAATAGAAATGTCGTTCATGTGACACGCTGTTTACAATAGTGTGGTATTGACACGCTTATCCATGAGAACAGGCTGCTCGAGAGTTACACGAGTGTGCAGAAAAGATCCGCAAAGAGTCTATTTTTCCCGGAGGTCGCAGCGGTCTGATGCGACTTTCAACTCGTAATACGCACATTCTCACTGGAATCCACGTGAACAAATACAGACCGCAGTGGACTGGAGCTGGTGAACTTACACGTCTCAAATGTGTGAGAAGAGTCAGGGTCTAAACACCTGCGCTCGGTCCGTTTCTGCGCTCACACCTCCAGCAGCAGCAGATCCATCTCCACATCAGTGCATTTCTTCTCTCCGATTCCCACACAAAGGCCTCACATTCCTGCTCTTTCTTCCCGAGTGTCAGTGAAGTGTCCTCCGGCCCGAAATCAAACCTCACACAGATCCGCATTAGCATTTTAAGAGCCGGGCGTCCTTTATGCGCGCTGACACCTTCAAAGAGCGACTGACGGCTTTACGGTGCCTCCTCTGTCCAACGACAACAGGAACATACCAGAAAGAGGAATGTCACGGAGCAAAGACGGATTAGGAAACAGCACAACAACGCCCAAGACACCTGGAATTTTGGAGGATTTCTGAAACTAATTCGGATGTTTTTGACCAGAGATTCACTGCTTTTACCAACGTCAAGAATGAGGCGTGTACTCGATGAAAGGACGGAAAGATAAAGTGTTTTTGATTCTTAAAACTCAGCAAACTTGTTAGAGAATTGTAGGCAAACTGTGATTAGTTGTGCAAATAACAAATTCACAACTTTATGGGTAAAGTTTCTAACGTGACGAGATGTTTTGGATGAATATCAGAGAGTAAATCGTCTTATTGAGCAGAAATCTCACCGGATACCACGTAATTTTTCCAAATTTCTATGTATTTATAAATAATAACAAATCCTGATCTTGACCAACTACAAGCCCCAGTCTTAAACTTAAACATTTTTGTAACTTCAGAGCTAAACTTAGCCGTTAAATCCAAAGAAAATGTCTCCAAACACCTGTGTATAAGACGCTAAGAGAATAGTGCCTCTATTTGACACTTTTCAAAGCGTTAAATAGAGACTTTGTATAACAGACAAGCAAAAAAGGGGCTTGGAAACGTGCTAATGATACTATATTAACATTCATTCATTTTCTACCGCTTAATCCCGTTAGGGGTCGCGGGTGACTGGAGCCTATCCCAGTGACTTTGGGCCTTAGGCGGGGACACCCTGGACAGTGGCCAACTCGTCGCAGGGTTAGACAGACAAACATTCACTCTCTCATTCACTCACTAAGGGAAATTTACAGTGATTAACCTAATTAACCTAAACATGCATGTTTTTGGAGGTGGGAGGAAACCGGAGAAAACCCACAGTGACACGGGGAGAACATGCAAACTCCACCCAGAGAGATCGTGAGATGGATATTAACATGTCGTAGTAAAACCATTTTTTACATTTTTAGCTCAGTTTTTAACAGGAAAAGTTTGGACCTCAACCAACTAAGAAGTGTGGCCTCTGATGTTCAACACACATGAGCTAAGTACAGTCAGATTTGTGCAAAGGAGATGTTTTTCTAGTAACCATGGAGACCATGCAAAAGCTCATGCTATCGATGCTAACTTTGGACCTCTGAAATGACAGACTTTCACACCTGATGCAGCAAAGGATCTACCTGGGAAAATACTTTTAACCTTGGGGTTTCAACAGACATACCAACCATGGTGATGCGACATAAGGCTATGATTGCCAACTTTGCCACTAGAGCTGTGCAATATATCGAATTTTAGAGAATATTGTGAATGTTGTTTTGAAGATTTGCAAAAATTGAATATCGAGTATATCGTGCAGTAGAAACATGCTACAAAAGAGATAATTTACAATAAAAGTTACATACATGATGCTATCAACTTTCTGATAGACTTTACCAATTTACATTTCCATCAGAATTTGTACATTGTGTAGTTCAGAGCGCTTTACAAAACAGCTAAATTATGGTCTAATGACAGATTCCACGATAAACACTAAATCAGACAACCAGTTTTAGGCTCATTGGAATTATTAAGGTTGTCGTAAAAACAACCTTATAGAGATGTCACAAATTTGAAGGCTGGTTTTAACACATTTATGTTGGACTAACAAAATATTGGCCGAATATTGTTATCGAGATACGCCAAAAAATTATAGAGATATTCGTTTTTTTCAATATCGCCCGGCCCTATTTGCCAGTATACAACCGCTGCAGCAGAAGATTTTCCAGAGAAATATTTTAAGAGAATCACTGACTGAAACAACAGAAGTTCCCCTGCTCGACCTGGACCTGACTGTCATCCACCTCCAGCTTAACCGAATCTTCCAGCTAAGGCCCTGACTAAGCCAAGCACAACATCATGGAGATGGTCCCCGTTCAGCGGCAGCTCCTGACAGACGCCCCAGCGGCTCTGCAGGATGAGTCAAATGCAGAGAATGAATTTTCCTCTCGAGGGATCTGTCTACCTATCTATAGACACATATTTCTGTCAGACTGAGTTGTCTTAATATATTCAGCTAAAGGCAGAACCAGGGCTTAATTTGAGTCGGAACAAGCCGGAATAAGAGCCGAGAACTCTCAGGGGCATTCCGACAACAGTTCTGTCTGATCCGTAACTCATTGGAAGTCTATAATAATAGTAATAATAATAATCTTTATTTATAGAGCACTTTTAAAAACAACAGGTTACAAAGTGCTGCACACACAGCATTGCATTACACAAATACAAAATCATCAAAATGCACAAGTTGGAAAAAGAAATCAGACAGACAGAGAGACAATCAAAACAACAAGCAGGCAATTTCACAGACAGATCAACAGACAAGAGACAAATTAAAATAAATAATTAAAATGAAATAGAATGAAATAAAACAAAAACATATAAATAAAATAAAATGTTAGGAAAAGGCCATTCGATAAAAGTGAGTCTTAAGAAATGATTTAAAAGATGTCACTGATGATGTAAGCCTTATCTCCTCAGGCAGGTCATTCCAAAGTCGAGGAGCCCGGACCGAGAAAGCCCGGTCACCTTTCGTCCGGAGCCTCGACTTTGGAACAGCAAGCAAGGGCCTGCCTGAGGATCTAAGGCTGCGGGAAGGCTCATAGGGAATTAAAAGTTCA
This sequence comes from Mugilogobius chulae, assembly GCA_038363315.1. NCBI lineage: Eukaryota > Metazoa > Chordata > Actinopteri > Gobiiformes > Gobiidae > Mugilogobius > Mugilogobius chulae. The sequence goes on from CM076396.1 coordinate 27,432,451, forward strand.
GAAATATAACTTGGTGCAAGACCTAAACGAGCTTTAAAAGTGATCAGTAAAATCTTAAAATCAATTCTAAAATGCATAGGGAGCTGTTTGTGTTTCTTTCTTATGAGAGGTACAAACCTCAAAGATAAACTGTGTTCAATGACTGTGGATGAGCATATAAATAACATCCCCATAATCGCTCAGAGGTAAAAATGTTGCATGGATAAGACATTTATGAGCAGTTTGTGTGAAGCAGGATTTGTTTCTAGAATAACACACAAGTTTCATCTTTAACTATCCGTACCAACGATGCTACAAGTTCTATAAAAGTAACAAAACCAAGATATTTGTAGCCGTCAACCTCTTCAACAAGCCTCTTCGTTTCATGCCTCGTGTAAATAAACAAACGTGATTGGACGATGTCTTTATTGACTAAACACGTCTCTCAAACGTCCTGGACAGAGCCGTGTGTGTGTGTTTTCTCTCTGCAGGAGTTTAACCTCACAGCTGTTCAAACATCACAATAACACCTGACTCTGACTCATTCTCTACTCACACCAGGCTCATATCAGACTCTTATCAGACCTGGGTTTAGACTCAAACATGAGAAAAGTGTCCAGGCAGGTCACAGATCACATTATGTTTTATAATTTCCATCAAAAATCATCACATGTTCACAATTATTCACTCTTTCTGAGACCAACACAACAGTGAACGTTTTTCTTTTATTCCTTCCTTCTTAACTTACTGTTTGGTCATGATAGGCTTTTGCTTTAACCAGTTGCTGCTTTTTGGTCGTGACAAACATAAAGCGCAGGAAGCACGTCAGTCTAGTCCAGAAAGTAAACTATAAATACATGAGTCAGCGATCGTTTGCATGTTCTCCTTATCTTACTGTGGGTTTTCTCTGGCTCCTCCCACCTTCATACATGTTTAGGTTCATTGGGCATCACTGTAACTTTCCCTGAATGAATGAGAGAGTAATTGTTTGTCTGTTTGTGTCTGACTATGTCCAGGTTGTTCCCCCGCTCTTCTACTGTATAAGGAGGAGAACATGGTCACTCTCCTATCTCTGGTTAACCGACAATTTTCCGTCTTTTACAGATTGTTTTTTGCTTTGACGGAAAATTTCCAAATCTCTTTGTCATTTTGACGGCTTGAAAATGGAGCTGCACTTTTACATAAGCCTGGTTTAGAGAGCTGTATCCGCCTGCATCCCGACGGGCTCTCAATCAGGACGCAGCGAGGGACAAACGCTGCTTTCAATCCCATTCATGTGCGCTGCTGTTCCGTCAGGGAGGCCGCGAGACTGTCGCCTGCGCAAATACGTGAACTATCAATCTGTAAACAGCAAACTGCAGTTTCATGGACCACACTGTAGCTACGGAGCGCGGATAATAGGGCTGTAGTCGACCAAAGAATTTCTTGGTCGACTAAAACATGTCCCATCGACCGATTAATCGACTAAACGTGTCCATCGACCGATTAATCGACTAAAACGTGTCCCATCGACCGATTAATCGACTAAAAACATGTCCATCGACCGATTAATCGACTAAAACATGTCCCGTCGACCGATTAATCGACTAAAACATGTCCCATCGACCGATTAATCGACTAAAACGTGTCCCATCGACCGATTAATCGACTAAAACGTGTCCCATCGACAGATTAATCGACTAAACTGTGTCTCATCGACCGATTAATTGACTAAACGTGTCCCATCGACCGATTAATTGACTAAAACGTGTCCCGTCGACCGATTAATCGACTAAAACATGTCCCATCGACCGATTAATCGACTAAAACGTGTCCCATCGACCGATTAATCGACTAAAACGTGTCCCATCGACAGATTAATCGACTAAACTGTGTCTCATCGACCGATTAATTGACTAAAACGTGTCCCATCGACCGATTAATTGACTAAAACGTGTCCCGTCGACCGATTAATCGACTAAAACATGTCCCATCGACCGATTAATCGACTAAAACGTGTCCCATCGACCGATTAATCGACTAAAACGTGTCCCATCGACAGATTAATCGACTAAACTGTGTCTCATCGACCGATTAATTGACTAAAACGTGTCCCATCGACCGATTAATCGACTAAAAACATGTCCCGTCGACCGATTAATCGACTAAAAACATGTCCCATCGACCGATTCATCGACTAAACGACTAAAGAACTACAGCCCTAGCGGATAAGGCTACTTTTGACAAAAATAACAGGACAGACAGCGTTGTGTCGGTCTGATTTCAAGAAGATTCGTTTCTTTGACCAGGATCGCTCGAAAGACAAACACTGATGTTTATTCAGATTCATAAACTTAGCGGTAAGTCGCTCCTGCAGTTCCTTGGTTTGGTGATTGTCGGATCTGTGCTCGCATCAGAGAAACGTTCCCGGGGGAATAAAGAACTGGCTTTTACGCAGGAGAAATGGAAATAACACACGGAGTTTAGTCTAAATACAACGGAAACGACGAGATGTGAGGAACTGCTTCAGGTAAGAAATGCAGAGCTACACATAAGTCACATTGCGATGGTTAAATGTCAAAATGACTCTACGTTTTTTAATAATGGTATCTTAAGAAACTGTTGTTGTATGTTTGCCTCATGTCTGTGGCCCTGGCGCTTCCTGCAGTCTCCGTGTCAAAAAATAACAACAAAAACAGGCAAAATTTAACCAAATTATGACGGATTAAAATACCTCATGATGGGTTTTTTTTGGGACCTTACCGTGTATGTCTGGTGTAACCACTGGTGCAAACACAAACCGCTCGTGTTGGACAGAAACAGCATCGACAGCTTTAAGAACGGTCAGATCTTGTGGCAAACGTCTTTCTGTTTCAAAAGTCTTTTAGTTTTGTTTAAAAGAGTTTTTTAAGCTTTAGCTTCACCTCTGCTCACTCTGTAACTCTCTGATTGGTCAGAACGGTCAGACAAGCTTTCGGCTCTGTTTGGTTATATTTGGCTTTTGACCTGGTCACTGAAGAGAAAAAACTGACTGGAAACTCTGAGGCCACAAACTGGTTATTAAGATGAACCTTAAAGACTGATTTAACATATTGTGCTGTTAATAAACTATTACCTTGACATTTGCCCAAACACAAGTTAAAAGGTTTTTCTTTGTAACACGGAGCAGGTCTTTGAACCTTAACGAGAGGAAACCTTTCATTAGCAGATCCTCTGAACTAATTAAACTAAAGTCATTAGACCAAAGCAGACCTGGAGGTTTCATTTAAAGGTTAAGTGAGTTTAGTCACATGATCCACAGAGTCCTGAGTCTGAGCTTCATCTGATCACAGATACAAACATCACAATCATCACTGTCCAGATGCACACACCCTTGTTTAAAGTTAGTGCTAGAAAATCTGTTATGTATTTTTATTTTTTAATTGTTATCTAATCCATAAACTTAAGGTTGGTGCGTCCTTATCTTACGTTGTCCTTCTCCTGTTACTTTCATGTGTTTTTGCGTATTATTTGTCACGTTCTTGATCTCACACAAGTTTGTTTTGACCCTGATCCTCATTGATTCGTTCACAATTACACAATCAAACCGGACTATGCAGGCAAAAGAATCCTGAGAGGAGAAAATACAAACAAGTCCAGCTCTAAAACGATCTAAAATGATTCAGATTAAAGTGATTGTGTGGGAGAAAACAGCCGCCGCAGCTCAGCCCGAGCCACAGTCGTGATTAGATCTCGTATTAAAAGTGTATTTCAAACCTCTGTGTGGCGTTTGTTGTGGCGTGAAGTGATAAACGCAGCAGATATGAGCCACATGAGAGAACAGGAAGTCTTCTGTCAGCTCCTCCTTCAAGAACAGACCACAACAAACACCCAGACCTGATTTAGACCCAGACCTGATCCAAACACTGATCCTGCTTTAGTCCTGTTTTAGTCCTGTTTTAGGCTTATTACTAATAAACAAGTAAAGTAAAATTCAAATTCTGTTGAAACAAATGATCTTCACAGCCTTACTTCAGTCGTCTTCCTCGTGTCCATATACAAACTGCACAGGTCAAAGGTCACAGTCAGACCTGGACTTGTCCTTAACTGGTCTGGATTTAAGTCCAGAGTTTGGACCAAAGCCAAACACAGACCTTGTCTGGACGTTTCTCTGAAAGGTCATAAAGGCTGCAGCTTTTAAATATTTTTGTACCATTTATATGCTCACATGAAATACACAGATGAATCCCTTAAATACGAAACACAAGAGTCCATCAATCTACACAAATGTCTCTAATACAAATATACTGATTTTAATGGCATCACAATCTTGATGCCAAGTTGCTGCCATGGTTTCATATTAGGGCTGCACGATATATCGATATCAAATCGATACCGCGATATTGACAACTGCGATTAGCTAATCGCAAAAGCCTTGATTTTCTTACGCATTAGTTTAAAACAAATGTTAATGGACACAGCGCACTACGAAAGCGAAACAGAGCAGCACCACAGTGACAGGTCTTTAAACTGCACAACACGACTAAACAAAAGTCTATAAACACTGCTTCATGACTGTTCTAGTGTGTATTCAATAAAACCACTCATAAATAAGGAGTCCCGTTTTGAAGTTACTGCTTTAGCCATTTACTTAGTTTAGCTTGAACAGATAAAACATCGATAGTTTCCCAGACAAATCCAGTCTGTTTTCTTCACAAACATAAAATCCGAGTGAATAAAAGCTGCAGGACTGATATTAGTCCATAAACACTGCAGTGTCACAGGTTTGCTCAGAACTTATGACATAAGCATTGTTTTTGGAGTTTTGGCAACCTTTTTTTTTTTTTTCTTCTTTTTTTTTTTTTTACTTAGATGTCAGAGCTGTACAGGGGCAGTTGGCGCCATCTGCTGGCGTAATTATACTTCTGTCTTAAGGCAAAAATCTTAACTAGTTGCATGTGCATGTTTCTCCCCGTGTCTGGGTGAGTTTCCTCCAGGCACTCCGGTTTCCACACAAACCAATAACATGCATGTTCGAGAGTACTTGGTTGGAGGTTGAGGCGCCAGGTGTTTAGAATACATTCCTGATACAATCTCAAAGTTTGACATAAAAGCTGTTCTGTCACGAAGAAGCTGCAGAATAACTTCATAACGATAATCTCCAGCTTCAAACCTGCTGCTGTTCATTCTCTGTGTCTAACCTGAAGCCGACACAGACCTGAGTCCTGCTCTGCACTCATCATTGTGTTGATAGAGGGATTTTTTGTACCTCAACATGGACGATGTGTGTGCACCCCGCCTCTGGAAAGAGCCGCCGCTCATAGACACAAGCAGAGGAAACAAGTGGAAAAAGCTCTGTTGTCAGCTAACCACAAGAGTTTATCTGTGTGAAAACCGAAGTTCTGCTGCTAAATCAACATTTGTGAATGAAACTCAACCCTACGACCCTTAAAAGTGACATTCAGGTGAAAAACTATTTTAAGCTTCAGGAGACAGACGTCTGTCAGACCAGTTCAGACCTGATCCAAACAGCTGCTCTTGTTGTTTTATTCAAAGAAGTTTCCCCAGCTAAGCAGATAGACAGTGGCCTTAAGTCTGAAACCCTGGAGTCAGTCACAGATAGAAGATTAGAACATGTGGCTGACCTTTAAAACAGAACTGTATTATTCTGTAGTTTTTATTAAACAAGTTCAGAATAGAGGTTCTGCACTGACATCATTTTATTACAAAAATGCTTAAATTGAGTGGCATTTCTTCAGTGTATTTCTTGTTGTCGTGGCAACGGTTTGTTTGTTAACAACAGTTGATGATTTAGGACATTTTAACTGCAACAAACGGAATCAAAGGCCCTGTCCCAATACTCACACTTGTGCACTTCACTGAAGTGTGCATTGTTTGAAAGTGCGCCAAGTGTGCAAGTGCACAAGTGTGCAGAACATGTAAACATAAGAAATGGGACAGTCCACACTTCAACATGTTATGAATTAAACTGCTGCTAAACTACTAGTCTATTTGGATCATTGGAACTTGCCACAAACATATAAAACAGTGCTGTGAATGTCCATGTCCGGTGGGAATCAGCTGTGGCAGCTCAAAGTACAAGACAAATGGGTTTCTTACGGTAGTATATTATTAAACTGTGCCTCCTGTTAACGCTCAGTGCTAAGTTGCTAAGGTAGAAGCATTGCATCATTTGAAAACTCCACACTTGCCTGAAGTGCGTAAAGATGCCGTTGTGTAGTCTGGATAAAAACATTCTGAAGTGGGACACTATGAGCACTTCAGCGGCTCGTCGTCAAACCACATTTGAAGTGCACAAGTGTGCAAGTGCGAGTATTGGGACAGGGCCAAAAACATATTTTTTAAGAAGAAAAAGGTCATAAGTTCAACTGTGTGTGATTTCAATATCTGATAAATGTGAGAAACTAAAGTCTTGTTGTTTATCTGCTTTGCTACAACTGTTTACATGTCAGTTACAAACACAGTGCTCAGTAGACTTGTGGGTTGAATTTGTTCTCAAGCTGTAGTTTATTTTTCCTGTTTTAGCTGTTTATTGAACTCTTACAAGAGAAAATGTCCTTTCTCTCCATTAACTCTCTCAGCATCAACATTTAATGATGTCATGTCACCTAAAGAACTTCTATAAAGATGATTTTAAAGATGTTTTAAAGAAGAATGTTCTAAATGGAGTCCACAGTGTTGTCTCTGGATGTCAAACATATTTCTGCAGAACTGAACCTGGACTAAACCTGGACTAATCCTGGACCAAACAGGACTCCTAAATCCCGGCCGGATCAGACCTGACAGGAGGCTTTGTCCCGGGACCGGCCCACACTCTGGTGCCTGTCAGATTTCACGCTGGTGCGAAGGAACCAGGACGGCACTAGATTTGCTCCGACCTCTGACCTCCGGGCGCATGAGTGAGGAGAGGGCCTGGTCGCCATGGAGACGCCTGATTAAAAAAGGGTTATTGTGGGACAGGGACGCGTCAGATCTGAGGAGAGGAGAGGAAAACAGGCTTAAGGAGACTTTGATGTGAGGAAGAGAGAAGGATGAAGAGGAGGAGGAGAAGAATGAGGATGAGAAGAAAAAAAGGAGACGAAGACGAAGGAGAAGAAGACGAAGAAGAAGGGAGAGAGAGAAGAAGAAGAAGAAGGGAGAGAGAGAAGAAGAAGAAGACGAAGAAGAAGAAGAAGAAGAAGGGAGAGAGAAGAAGAAGAAGAAGAAGAGAGAGAAGAAGAAGAAGAGAGAAGAAGAAGAAGAGAGAGAAGAAGACGAAGACGACGAAGAAGAAGAAGACGAAGAAGAAGACGAAGAAGAAGAAGAGAGAGAAGAAGAAGAGAGAGAAGAAGAGAGAAGAAGACGAAGAGAGAGAAGAAGAAGAAGAAGGGAGAGAGAGAAGAAGAAGAAGGGAGAGAGAGAAGAAGAAGAAGAAGGGAGAGAGAGAAGAAGAAGAAGAAGAAGGGAGAGAGAAGAAGAAGAAGAGAGAGAAGAAGAAGAAGAGAGAGAAGAAGACGAAGACGACGAAGAAGACGAAGAAGAAGACGAAGAAGAAGAAGAGAGAGAAGAAGAAAAAGAAGAGAGAGAAGAAGAAGAAGAGAAGAAGAAGAACAAGACGAAGAAGAAGACGAAGAAGAAGAAGAAGAGAGAGAAGAAGACGAAGACAACGAAGAAGACGAAGACGAAGAAGAAGACGAAGAAGAAGAAGAAGAAGAGAGAGAAGAAGACGAAGAAGACGAAGAAGAAGAAGACGAAGAAGAGAAGAAGAAGAGATTGTTAGGGTAAATAGTTGAAGCTGATTGGATGAAACGTCACAACAGTGGAAGTAGCAGAGAAGTCACTTTTTTTATTGTGTCCAGTTCCATCCATCCGTATTAAAGCACGCTTTACAAACAAGACTCCTTCTGTGCTGTGATTGGTCCAAGCTCCCAACAGCAGCTTTGTGAAAGTCACAGATATCATGAGAATCCAGAGCCAAGTCAATATAACTATCTCACTAATGATCAGGAAAGAGTTCTACACATGATCAGTCTGAATATTCACCAACAGACACTGAAAGATCACTGACAGCAACAGAAAACTGGAACATCATGTTTCTCCCCGTGTCTGGTGAGTTTCCTCCTGCACCTCCAGTTTCCCCACCCAACCAATACATGCAGTGAAGAAACTCTTGGTGATTGATCGGAGTTTAAGGCTGCTGCTCTGATGTGAGGAAGGAGGATTACTGCCTGAAGCTAGTCTACATAGCAGATTCATCATTATTGGAAATAGTTATTGACTTTTAAGGCCCATTATAACAGTTCAGCTGCCAACAAAAACTTATAGATATTTATATCCATATTATTTATATGAGTATTATATTAATGTTTATATCATATTTAATATTATATCATATTATATTATTTATATTATATCATAATATATCATATATCATTATATTATTATATATATATCATATCAATATATCATATATATCATATATATATCATATTATTATATATTTATTATATCATATTATATATTATATTATATTATATATTCATTTATATTATATCATATTATATTATATATTTATATTATTATATATATTATATATATATTTATATATATATCATATTATATTTATTATATCATATCATATCATATTAATATATTATATCATATCTATCATATTATATATATTATATTATATCATATTATATTATATTATTTATATTATATTATATCATATTATATTATATTATATATTATATATATTATATTATATATACATTATCATATATTATATCATATTATATTATATTATTATATTATATATATTATATTAATTATATTATATCATTTATTTATATCATATTATATTATATTATATCATTTATATATATTATTATATCATATTATATTATATCATATCATATCATATCATATCATATCATATTATATTATATTTATATTATATTATATTATATTATATTATATTATATCATATTATATTATATCATATCATATCATATTATATCATATTATATCATATTATATTATATTATATTATACATTAACATTATATATTTAAAGTTTTTATAGTTTACCACAAGTCACTTCTGTGAGCTTGTCTTTCAGAAGACAAAATACAGTGTAAATCTGCTAATGCAGGTTAACGTAAGTACACTCACTGGGTTTGTTTCTGAAAATGATTGGCTTTCAGGTTTACTGGGAACACTTCTACCCCATAACAGTCCTACCTAACAAATACCTAACAGTCTGCAACAATAAAGCAGCTCTAACTCTTAACTGTTTCTCTTTGAGTGAGAATGCTCAGATAAAGACCTGACAGTCACATCCGTCTGCTGCGTTCTCTGGAGAAAACAGACTTCATACCTACATCCGTGCTCCTCAAAGGTCAGTGTACACGGGTCCCAATGTGTGACCCGACCTGCACCAAACTCACACTCACGAGCAGGTGGCGGACTTTCCATGGTGCACGACGTATAATTAAACCTGACAAAGTGAACCAGGATCAGGACCATTAGAAACACGCCGGGTGACTACAGTGTGATTGATGCACATTCCTGGATGACAGCAGAAGTATAAATGATCCGGAGAAGAGTAGCTTTAGCGCCTCAGGCTAACACACTTATACACCTCCTCCTGCAAATCTGTAGCTCTAAAGTATGCTGAGAGGGGTCCGGACCGGATTAAACCAGACTAGACCAGGATTAAACCAGGACTAGAGCTGGACTAGACCAGGATTAAACCAGGACTAAAACAGGACCAAAGCAGGACTAGAGCAGGACTAGACCAGGATTAAACCAGGATTAAACCAGGACTAGAGCTGGACTAGACCAGGATTAAACCAGGACTAAACCAACACTAGACCAGGACTAAAACAGGACAAAAACAGGACTAAAACAGACAAACAGGATAAAGCAGGACTAAAACAGACTAAACAGGATAAAACAGGACTAGACCAGCCAGGGCTAAACCAGGACTAAAACAGGACTAAAACAGGACTAAAAACAGACTAAAACAGGACTAAACAGGACTAAACGCTAAAGCAGGACTAAAACAGGACTAAAGCAGGACTAAAACAGGACTAAAACAGGACTAAACAGACTAAAGCAGGACTAAAACAGGACAAACCAGACTAAAGCCAGGACTAAAAGCACGGTACATAAAGCTGGACTAAAACAGCGCTAAACAGGACTAAAACAGGGACTAAAAGCAAGACTAAAGCGGACCTAGACCAGGCCAGGACTAAACCGGACTAAAGCAGGACTAAACAGGACTAAAACAGCTAAACCTTGGGCACCTGCCGGAGCGAGAGAGCGAGAGCTAAAACAGACTAAACAGGACTAAAACGGACTAAACCAGGACTAAAGCCAGGACTAATAGGCCGTCTCTCATCTTTTCCCTCCCATCACATACAAACTCGATTGTTGATGACCCGATCTGACGAAATCTTATCCCTCTAACACATAAAGTGTTATCCTGTTTTAGTCTGTTTAGTCCTGTTTAGTCCTGGTTTAGTCTGCTTTTAGTCAGCTTTAGTCTTGTTTAGTCCTTGTTTTATGTTCCTGCTTTAGTCTCTCGAGTGCCTTAGGTACAGTTCCCTTGTAGCGCACTGCGTCTAGTGCTCTGGCTTTAGGTGTCCCCGCTTTAGTTAGCTCCCGTGTATTCAAGTACGTCTTATGTATGTTCTAGTCGTTACGCTCCTGGTTTTTAAGATCCCCACTTCTAGTTCCTCAGTCCTCTTTTAGTCCTTGGTTTAGTTCCCTGCGCTTTAGCTATGCTCGCAGTTACAGAGTTCATACGAGCTAGTTCGTTTCAGTTCCATGTTCTCCAGTCTTCTCCTGAGTTCTCAGAGTACTTTGCCTTTAGTCTTGTTTTAGTCCTGCTTTAGACCATAGTCTTTTTAGTCCTGTTTTAGAAGGTCCAGTCGTCTCGTTGTTAGTCCTGTTTTATTCCTGTTTTAGTCCTTTTTAGTCCGTGGGTTTCTCTAGCGTCCAGTCCAGGATCAAGTCGCCTTTTATGAGATGCTGATGTTCTATGTCCGTGTTTAGTCTGTTTTATTTTCCCCTGTTGGGTGTCACGCTTCAGTCCAGGACAAGGTTCTAGCAGCCAGTCGTGCAAGGTGGTGTCACGGCTTCAGTTCAGGACAAAGTCGTAGAGCAGACGTCCGGTAGTGTCACGCTTCAGTCCAGGGACAATCTAGAGCAAGTCGTGGTTTAGGTGTCACGCTTCAGTCCAGACAAGTCTAGAGCAGTCGTTGTCCTGGGGATGTCACGCTTCATCCAGACAAGTCAGAGCAGTCGTTCCATGGGTGGTGTCACCTTTCAGTCCAGGACAAGTCCTAAGAGCAGTCGTTCGCGGTGTCCCGCTTCAGTCCAGGACAAGTCTAGAGCAGTCGTCGTAAGCCGTCACGCTTCAGTTCCAGGACAAGTGTCCTAGAGGCAGTCGTCGCTGGTTGTCACGGCTTCAGTCCAGGACAAAGTCTATTTTTTTTTTTTTTTTTCCCTTTGACGCAGTCGTTTTTAGTGGAACATGTCACGCTTCAGTCCAGGGACAATCTAGACTCAGGGTCGTCGTGGTCCGTCACGCTTCAGTCCAGGACAAGTCTAGAGCTCAGCGTGGTGGTGTCGACGCTTCAGTCCAGGACAAGTCTTTAACAGCAGTCTCGTTCATACCGGTGTCAACACGCTCCAGTCCAGGACAGTCTAGAGCAGTCGTTCGTTCGGTGTCATCGCTTTTCAGTCCAGGAGCAAGTCTAGAGCAGTCGCGTCGTGGTGTCACGCTTCATCCATGGACAAGTCTAGAGCCCGTGGTGGTGTCACGCTCAGTCCAGGAACAAGTCTTTAGACAGTCGTGTCCGGTACTGGTGTCACGCTCAGTCCAGGACACTAGAGGCAGTCGTTTGGTGCGTGTCTACACGCGCATTCGATCCCAGGACCCAAGTCTAGAGCAGCGTAGGGTGCGTGTCACGCCTGTCAGTCCACGGACAAGTCCCTAGAGCAGTCGTGGTGTGCGACGCTTCAGTCCAGGACAAGTCTAGAGCAGTCGAATCTGTCCGAGTGTCACCGCTTCAGTCCAGGACAAGGTCCTAGAGCAGTCGTGTGTGGTGTCACGCTTCAGTCCAAGGACAAGTTCTCCAGCAGTCGTGCGTGGCTGTCACAGCTTCAGTCCAGGACCAAGTCTAGCAGCAGTCGTTCGGGGGGTCACGCTTCAGTCCAGGACAAGTCTAGATAAACAGTCGTCGCCGTAAGGTTGTCCAGCTTTCAGTCCAGGACAAGGTCTTAGATTCTAGTAGTCCGTGTTTTAGCTCTGTTATTTAGTGTCCGTTGTCACGTCTTGCCAGTCCAGGACTAGTCTTTTAATGTATGCGAGTTGCCTGTAGGTGTTGGTTGTAGTCCTGGTTTTAATCCTGGTCTAGTCCAGCTCTAGTCCTGGCTTAATCCTGGAGGTTTTAAGTTCTGCTCTGGCGCTTTCAGTTTCCAGGACAAGTCCTTATAGCTTCAAGGTTCTCCTGGTCTTTGCGTCCGGTTTTAGTGTCCTGGTATAATCTGGTCATCCCAGCTCTCTATGTCTCTAGCGGCGCGTTCATGATACTCACGTACAAGTCTAGAGCGTATCGTCAGTCCTGTTTAATCTGGTCCGGATACCCCTCGGTCTGTCCATAACTCTCTAAGTTACCAGAGGAACAATGTTTCGCTAGAGGAGCGGAGTCCGTGTGTGGTGTTCTGACGCTTTCGAGTCCAGTGGTATGCACAGCGACAGGCTAGCGTAAACAATGCATGTAACTGCTTCGTGCCTGTCGACTCTTGCTTCATGCTTCAAGATATGTCCTAGAGCCTGAGTACATCTCAGGAATGTGCATCAATCACACTGTAGTCCACGCTCGGTCGTCTTCAAATGGCTCCTATCCCGTGGTTCACAGCGACAAGTTCTTGAGGTCCAGCGTGCTTTAATATACGTCGGTCCATGGAAAGGCCCGCGTATCTCCCTGCCTCGAGGATCGGTGCAAGTTGGATCGAGAGCAGCCGTGAGAGCAGTCGACTCACAGTTGACCCGTGTACAACTGACCTTTGAGGAGGCGACGTCGAACGTCTGTCAACCTATGATGAGAAGTCTAGAGAGCACGTTCTTCTGTCATGAGAACGCGAGCTAGGGTGTCACGCTTCCTGGAAGTCGTCTGGAGAGTCACAGTCGGTTCTATTGAGCATATTCTGAGGTCATTCTCACTCAAAGAGAAACAGTTTAAGAGGGAGAGCTGCCTTTTCATCGTTGTCAGATCTCTCTAAGGACGATAGTCTGTATAGGTAGAGCCTGTAGTTTATGGAGTAGAAGTTTTCCCTCAGTAAACTGAAAGCCCAACAGTTCAGTTTTCCAGAAACGGTAGGCCCCAGTGAGGTCACGCTTCAGTCCAGTGTGAACTAAGTCACCGTTTAAACCATGCATATTACAGGTCAATTGGTACACTGTATGTCTGTCCATGCGCAATACAGATCACCCGAGACAAGTCTAGACTGCAACCATGACAGTTATGGTGTGTAAAACCCTATTAAGGAGTATCCCCTTTACTTACATTCTAAGTCCAGAGGTAACCAAGGTCTAGTAGCTAAGATCGTTGTAGTGATGGAGTATTAGTCTATAATATAAACGCTTATCAGTCCAGCAGACAAAGTCTTAGAGCAGTCGTTGATAATATTTGAGGTGTGTCAACTGAGACTTACAGGATCCAAGACAATAAGATGCATTAGAGTACAATTTCTATAAGTTATGAGTTATAAGTGATCACGAACTTCAGTTCCAAAGGACAAGTCTAGACAGTATTCGTGGTGTGATATGTCACGTGCATTTACAGTATTCAAAGGACAATGAGTCATATAGAAAGCCTAAAGCGTTTGATGAGGTGTTCACGCTTCAGTTCCAGACTATATGATTCTCTAGTAGATTCATGTATGTGATATGATTCATACTTAAATATCAATAATATAATCGTATAGTGTCCCGCTTCAGTCCAGTGACTCAAGTCTAGAGCAGTGATCGGATCGTTAATGGATGTCATACTGCTTCAGTTCTCAGATGATACGAAGTCTAGAGCCAGTCGTATAATATAAGTTTGAGTATAATATTAAGTTTCAAAATACTAGAGTCTTCTAGTACCAGACAAAGTCTAGAGCATCGTTATATAATAATGATATAAAATAATATAATATGATATAAATATTAATATATGATATCAATACTTAATATTATAATATGGAACTATAATATGATATAATATAATATAATTATCGATATAAAGATATAATATAAGTTTATGGTGTACATAACTGCTTCAAGTATACCAGGACATAGTTCATGATTAGTATAAATAGTCAATAAGTAATACATTATGATATGATATATATTGATGGTAACTATAGGATAATGATTCTACGACGATCAGATTCCAGGAGATATCAAAAAGTACAATAGAGCAAGTTCGATCATGAGTATAATAACTATAGCTTATAGATTCTCACGCTTCCAGTCCAGGACAAAGTCTGAGTAGATCAATCAGATTAATATAAGTGGTGATCACGTCTATGATCAGTCTCATGAATGACATAATCATTAGAATGGCATAATAAGTTCAAGTTTATAAGGTTATAATATGGATATAATTCAATAACGCTTCTAGTTCACAGGTACAAGCTAGAGCCATAGTAATCAGTTGATTGATATGATATATATGATATAATATGATATAGTGGTGTCACGCTTCAGTACTCAGGGAACTAATGAAGTTTCATAGAAGCAGTCGTCGTACGAAATGAGTGAGAGTGATGATATGTTACACTCGCATGTACAGTTACATCAGAATATAACAAGTCTAGAGTACTAGTCGTAATATTAATATTAATATAGAGGTATAAAGGATTAGTCATCAGTACATTCTATGTTCCATAAGAGACAATAAAGTGGTCTAGAGCAAGATCGTCTTAATACATGCTTCAGACTCAAAGTAGTACACTATAGTACTGTTGCCAAGCGTAGCAATGTGTCCTCATAGTCATGGCATAAAAGTCACAAACTCAGTTACCGGAATGATCATCAGTGCGGATTCAAGTCCTACGGGAACAGTTCAGACTATAGAGGGCTTAGCTACGTACAGTTAATCCTCCTTCCTCACTCAGAGGTGACAGCCAGCAGCCTTAAACTGGTGATCACGCTTCAGATCCCAGGACTATAGTCACCGCAGAGAGCGAGTTCGTAAACCGCTGGTGCGAGTGTCATGTTTATGCGCTTTCTATGTGCAGGACAAGTCATAGAAGCAGTCGTAGCTGTGGTGTCAACGTCTTCAGTCTCAGACAAGTCTAGAGCAGTCGTAGGTGGTGTCACGGCTTCAGTCCAGGACAAGTCTAGAGCAAGTCGTCATGGTGGCATGTCCCGCTTCATCCAGGGACAAGTCTAGAGCTAGTCGTCGTGGTGTCCCGCTTCAGTCCAGGACAAAGTCTAGGAGCAGTCGTAGGTGGCTCTTGTCCCCTTCAGTCCAGGACAAGTCCTAGAGCAGTCGTATGGGTCTGGATGTCCCGCTTCTAGTGCGGCAGGAGGACACTATGGTCCTAGGAGAGCGATGTCCGTAGGAGGCAAACCACCCAGACACGGGGAGAAACATGATGTTCCAGTTCTCTGTTTCGCTGTCAGTGATCTTTTCATGTCTGTTGGTGGAACTATAGACTGATCATGTTGTAGAACTTTCCTGACAGTTTAGTGAGATAAGTTATATTGACTCGGCGTCGTGTCGAGTCTCGTCTTTCAGTTCATGACTAGCGTGATGACATTATCGACACAAAATCAGTAGGCTGAGTTCTGTGAGCTTGGACCAATCACAGCATCAGAAGGGAGGCTTGTTTTTAAAGCGTGCTTTAATACGTGGAGTTGAATCTCGCACATAAAAAAAGTCCCTTCATCTGGGACATAACT